>JACCGJ010016909.1:0-57413 GCA_013407085.1 Atriophallophorus winterbourni | reverse complement strand
ACTTCGGATTTTTCATATACTTTTCTTCAATCACATCCATCAACATCCCGAAGAAGTCAATTTATATAATTATAAAAGAACTTTTTCATTTCATAAATTTATTTTTACTGTGACAATTAAATCTTCATGCGCACCATTTCTTTTATATTCTTTTCTTTTCTATACTTTTTTCAATCTCTGCTCCAGAAACTATTGCATCCTCTTCATTTGCTCAATTTAATGCAATATAGATGAAACTTTATTACTGTGTGACATTGTACGAAGAAATTAATTTTCTTACCATTGTATATTTACCATCCTTTATTAAACGGAGAAATATTCAAAAATTCCGCGTGATAAGGTCATTTTTACAATTTATTTATTTTGTACAAATTGATAACCTGATCATGTTTGCATGCCTTCGTTTTCCAAGAATATATTATTATTATTATTTTTGTTCCTTCCCTTTCTAATTTAGACATCGCCGAATCGGAATTTATAATGCAGTGCACCGTTGCAAGTCTCAAATTACAATCAATAATCCTATTATTCGTATTTTCAATGTTTAACTTATATAGAATATTAGACCACTTAATTCGAAAACTAAGCATGGTTTATTCTCACTTTTATTGGTTGGATAACATTTGCATCCAATTCAGCGCAATACAATCCATTACAGATGGGTTCGCGATAAGCCATATCTATTTTTCAGACTTTCGGATCTGTCAATATACGCGGAATCCCGGTAAAACCGAACATAACCTGAAACTGTTTGAATTTCGTTGTTTTACCGATGGAGAAATCCTGATTTAATTATTACGAATTTTCTTACTTCAGCAAGAGAAAATAATTATGCTCAGTTGAAAAATTAATCATTTCTTATTCAACCTGCCTAAAAGACTTCTAATGAATTACGGGTGTTAATGAACCTGATTTATATCGTCAGTGAAAAATTAAGCTTTTTAAAATGTTATTGAATAAGTGAACATTATGAATCTTTCAGAATAGAAACCATTAATGAAAATAATACTGATACTCATTTTTCTTTGTTCGGGACCTTCAAATTTAAACAAATGTCAGGCAACGGATGAAGATACACTGATGCACGACCTAGAACAGTCATAAAATGGTCATACCAGTGGAACCTTCCCGTGAAAATATATAAGAGCCAACTGTTGTCAGCACTAGTTGACAAGATTTCAGTGCATGTGTTGGGAAATTCTCTCAGTGTTAACGCCACACAGATTGTTAAGGATATGCGAGTACTAGTTAAGACTGACTTCAATGGGAGTACCAATGCGCCGCTGCAGCTCAACTTGCTCGCAATTTGATTTATTGGCTGAGATCCGTGTTATCCAGTCCCATTGCAAGAATAAGTGTGGCCGCATTTAGAATAGTGCCTCCAGACGTTGTGTCCTTACTACAAAAAGGACATCGACCGAAATCGTAAAGCTTTTCGCAACTCGCATAATTCAAGTTTAGGGAGGAGAACCTTAGTCTGCACGCCTAAAGTCCGCAGATCTTTTCTCACTTGGGCGCGACGTTTGAGTGGCGACTTAACTGAAACCTCTAAGATTTTGAAGGGGTTAAGTGGCGTTATCATGAACGACTTGTTTATCTCAAGTCCCGTGCTGAGCACGCGCGAGCATTAACTTAAAGTTGTTAATGAGCGATGTAGACTAGACTCCCATAAAAACGTTTCCAGCCTCAGGGAGAAACATTTCTTGAACCGGCTTCCAGAAGTACTTATATCCTGCAGTTCTGTCGCGAGTTTTAATAATGGTTTGGACCGAATCTGAAGTAAGTTAATTCCCGAATACTCCCACTAATTGCTATGCAAGATTAGGTAGTTCACCATTTTCAGCGTTATTTGGTAAAGAAAGTAAATGCTAGATATCTGTCTTTTAAATACTCAACTGTTCTTTAGCTGACATCTCATCGTACTGGTGAAGAGAAATTTATTTTCATTTTTTCAGCATCATTCATAACGATTTGCTACCTAAATGTAACCCGGATAATTTTTTGCCGTCGCGATCGTCAAGGTTATCCTACGCACAATACGAAAAACATTTTAGCAGTGTTGGTTGCTTATCTGCATCTTTCCACCAAAACAAATTATGGACGATCGATTGGCTCGTTAGCCACTTACTGTCCTGTGTAACTCAACTGAGCTGAACTGAACTATTATCATTCAATTTTGTAGAACGAAATTCATTACACTCTGTGTAGTAGTTGAACAGCATAATTTTAGATAACCTGCACAAAACATAGAATTCCTGATCAGATTCAGCATTTGATAACCAAGAATATTAGGATATCGCTCAATTAATCAATTTTAGCGTCATTCATTTCAAATATTAATACGTGCTTTTTCGTTACCATTTTGGTTTGCATTTTTTGTACAATACACATGCACATAATATTAAGAGGAATTCATTTCTCAGCAGCCTAATCTACTTGAGACGAGTGGACACCAAACGCCTTTTTACTACTAAAAATTCAAATAAGTATTTATTTGTTACTGTGTCTTAAGAGCTACAATAATGAAAATTCTTTTGTTATTGTGTATTTTACCATTAAACAATGATGGCATATTATAAAATCTAAATGAATATGAGTCAACGGTGGTTCATCATCATCATCCCCTTCTTCTGGATCGAAAAGAGAAAAGATACAATCATGTATGCGCTTCGTTGCAACATTAAACATGGGGACTTCTTTGGCAAGCCCTAAGAGTAGAGAATCACCATTACTACCTCCACTGATCATGTTCGTTCGTCTCAAAAGATGCTGATCCAAAGCACTCATAAAAAGCTGTAGCAGTAACTCATTCGGTAGTGATTTCAAAATGTTCACCACTTGCGTTTATACTACGCTCACATTACTCAGTTTAAGCCTTTTAGGCATCTGCAACTTGAGGTCATGTCCACAATTCCTTGATTCACATACTGATCAGAAGAACCGGAGGTACTCGTAGCCATATTGACCGAGGAGGATGCGGCGTGTCATGAGCAGATCAAACATTTAGCCTCGAATTTCTAACAGGTAAGGTTCCAATAAACTCCCTCTATCCTCGTACGCCAGGTGGCGGATACCATGCACGATTTTAGGGCCTCTCAGTTGTACCCTCTTCAAATAGTTATTTTCGCCATTAGATTAAGGAAACGCAACAAATAGCCCATATTCTAAAAGAGTACGAACGTGTGTCGAGAAGAATGTCTGAAACAATAGCGGGTAATGCCTGCACATGAACGCTGAATTGCCCAGTGCATCCTCAAGCGCTGCCGAATCTTCAGCAAGTGTCCGCCTTTGAATTCAAAGAATCCATCAGCAGAATTTTTAAGTCTTTTCCGAATGTCACCGTTCTAATTGGCCTTATTCTCAAAAATGTTCGAATCATTTATCAGTCAATTTATATTTGATTACTTTCCTCAATCCAAAATAATCTGACCGAGCACTGAGCCCTAAGGCATTCCATTAAGTGTCACGGATTTTACAAAGCGCACCTCTCAATTATAACCCGATTAATGCGATTGGAAAGAGGATGTTGTCTAACCAAAGATGTACTTCACCTGTGATTGCATAGACCTCTAGCTTGTTCAGCAGGCACCTCTGGTTCACTTAGTCGAAGGCATCACGTAAATTATGGTAACATAATTCATCCATATTCTATTTATTGAGCCGTAATGTCACTTCAGGTTGGCAGACGATAGGAACTTGCTAATTTTGAATTTTCAGGTAGTGAGGATGACGCAAAAGTTCGTTTAGAAACTCTGATCATATGCATTCGGGGGACTCGGGATCTATAAAAGTGATCTATTTAACGCAAAATTTCGAAAATAAAACTGGATGAACTTCTTGAGCGGATTATGCAACACACTTTAGCGATCATTGCGGTGACTGAAACCTTGATTTTGCAATAGCGGGATGACGCCGAACTGGCCATAGCTGGATGAAGAATCATTCGCTTTGATCGAGAGGCAGTCAGAATTGGTTGTGTGGTCGCGTAATATATTCAGGAACATATTTCGACACCGCATTAGTGCGTTTCCAGCAGGCTGCCGGTGTGAAGGAGAGTTTGTGGTGCCGTATAAGACTTCAGCTGATACTCAGGCAGATACACGAATATGACAGATCTACCAGTACGATAGATCTCCAAACTGTTTAATTTTAGGAAATTTTAATGCCTCGGTTCGATTTGTCTTTGCCGGAGGTCGGCTCTGGGTCATTTTTTGTGACTTATTGGACAAAGTATTTGATGTGGGTCTCTTGCCGCATGTTTCCCATTCGACCAGAGTAGTAACTTGTCTAATGGATAATGGTGAGGTAGACATTGATGAAAACGGTTTAAAATCTGAATATATAATTAAGCCATCTGCCTTTATATACAGTCTTGAAGACAGTGATCCCTCTTCTGCTGATCAGAATATTGAGCTCTTTTCTCAACTTGATGAAAATTTCAGACGGTTTGACTCCTATTGGAACGAGCAGTCACAATCCTCAACAGGGTCTGACGGTATTCATGCGTCAGTTTTACAAGCACTCTCTGTTTTATTGTGCAATCCACTGGCAAAGATGTTTAAATTTGTTGTAATGTTAGTTGTTCTACCCCGTGAACTGGAACAATATATTAAAGAACATATGCTTAGGATAGAGACGATAGTTGTTCTTCAAATTACAGGCCTGTCACAATGACTTGTGTGATCGGGAAATTTTCAGAGAAGTTTATAAAGGGCAGAATAGAGAAATTTCGTTCACGTTGTGGGCCTCCGAGTCAACAATAACATGCATAACTAATTGGCTCCTGGAGCGAGGATGCTGGTGTGCTTTGACTGATTCTAATCGAGCAGTTTTTGTTGTTGTTCTTATCGGCTTAAATGAAACGTTCTTCCGTTTGCCCCACCGCCGACTGCTGGTCAAATCGGCAGCCCCAGATATTGAAGGGTGTCTTCTAAAGTGGATCGAAGCCTTCATTTGAAATCGTGTGAAGGCAAATAATGTTTTGTTTTAGAGGCAATTGCGAGTTCAGGAGTGCCACGGGGTTTTGTTCTTGACTCTCCATTATTTAGGTTTTCATGTACAAACTTGCAGATTGGTGTTAATTATCGGATGAAAGAATATGTGGAAATCTGTCAGTTCACGCTATGACCAGGAGTAACTGCAACGTGCAGTGGATGACATCGACCGATGCAAAAATCGCTTGTCACTGCCTATCAATCAGGACAATTGTTGAACAAAGGCTTCGATGGCACTGCTCAGAAGTAAAAGCTTTTGAGCGGTAACCATTTAAAAAGATTTACGGATTCTGGTCATGGATTACTTGAAGTTAAATGCGAAAAATGTTTGGAGAATAAGCAGCGGAACTAGGATGATCCAGGCTATTTGTAGTTCATTTACGTCCCTTAATCAGCATATGTTTTTTTACGCTCTTTTTTTCTTCACGTTCGTTCTCTGTTAGAATATGGAATACTTGTTGAGTTTCCACAGTCTAAAGGCGATGGTGACTATTTGAAGAGGTTACAACGAAGAATAACTAAATCGTGCATGGAACGCGCAACCTCGCGTGCGAGAACAGAGAGAGTTTACTGCAACTATACCCTCTAGAACTTCGATCGGAAAAGTTTGATCTGATCCTGACACGCCGAATCCTTCTCAGTCAATATGACTACGAAGTTCCCCGGTTCTTTCAATTTGTATGTAAATTGAGGACACGTCGACATTTCCTTAAGTTGCAGAAGCCTAGAAAACTAAAGCTAAGTAATATGAGCACGCTATCCACACGGGTAGTGTACACTTGACACTCACTACCAAATAAGTTCCTGTCACTACCACTAGAACAACTATTAATAAGGGCGTTGGCTAAGCATTTTTGAGGCGGATGAAGCTGATCCCCGGAGTGATGTTGTGGTGTTATTCGACTCCCAGGGTTTGCCTTTAAAACAGAAGTCACCCATGTTTCTTGTTGTGAAGAAGCCTAAAAGGAATTTTTCCGTTATGCTTTCGATCCGAACGAGAAGCAAAATAAAATTTTAATAAGACCTGAGATATTTTACAAAATGATGTGTAAAAACATAATCTACAATGTTGCAGTGATCTTGAATATATATTTTTATCATTCAATATGTAGCTCCGCAAGCAATAAGGAGGTTTCATCTGCGCTTATCTATTTCCTCGTTGCTTGAAAACAGGTATATGGAGCGTGTAGAGAAGCATGAACTGTATAATGAAGCTCCAAATTAAACAAACACATCAGCGCTATGAAAGTAATCCATTCAATATGATAAAAATTGATTGATTATTATCACTCATGAAATGGATAAAAAATTGAGGTTTCCTGTTGAATTTGTTAACACGTGAAATTTCTCCGTCGGAACAGGAAAAGCTTACATAGATACGCCTTTCATTGTTCAAATGAAAGACCCGTTCCAAAATACTCGGTAATAAGTTAAATTATCAAAAAGCGGAAAGGACAGTAACTCTTTAAATCCAATTAATATCAACCAATGATCAGTAAAGAACTTTAGTGGAACACGCTCTGCGCACATGCTACATCTTCAATATGTTTAGCGTGAAAGTGAAATGCTGAGTCGTCAATCTTTAGAAGTGACGACTTTAGTGCGATGCAGCTATAATAAAATAGGATATTATGAATTCGATCATTGAGATGGGTAGGGTGGATGTCTCCACTGCATACTGTCCATTTTGGCGCTGGATTTATTTTCACATGCATGAAGCCTTGGTTGCACACCTATCAAGCAAACACGTGAATAGGGCTGCAAAAATTGATTACACTTACACCTAGCCAAACCTATAAATGGACCGAACAGCAATGTATTTAAAACCTGAAACCTGTTGATACTGAAAGAATTGGCCTGACGTAGATTGCTGTCAGAAGCGTATCATTACCACATCATACAGTAATAGATTCTTTCCCAATATCAATTTCCAATCAGTTCCTCAAATAATTCAATGTCTTTCTTTTAAAACCTGTTTTTACTATTTTGAAAAGTATTAATAATATGTTTGTTTTACCTCCATGACGTTTGAAAGGCGCAACTTAAATCGATGTGCAAGTGGTTAAAATTTAGTTTGCTGCAGTTTTAGTTATGCTGGTTGAATTCGAAAGCATATATTTTAAAACAATTGTATACACTGAATGGAAATTGAGTGAATTCAAAAAAATACTCCCCTGGAATGAATTCGGATGTTGTGGGAACCGAACGCGCCTACTAATACGAATCGCAACCGTTAGAACAGGCTAGATTTGAAACGGGTGGAGTGTGATCTGATGGATTTTGTCTTGGATGAAACATGGGAAGATAGTTCAAGGAATGCAGGCTTTAGTCTATCAATAGCGATTGCATCACGGCGAACATCGATGTCTAATACGAAGTGTTTGTCTTTGCATGAGATGAATTGATGTAGACCATGATAACAAGGTTGAAATGATTGCTCATGATATCATGACAAACGGATATGATATCCCATCTATCTAAGTCATGTTGTTTGTAGATTGAAGGTGTAAAAGATCGAGTGCGTTGGTATTTCATAAAAGAAACAAAATTTCGTAACCGAAAAACGAGGTCGGAGTCATGGAAAATAAATTAGGAGGATTGACGAAATCACCAGATAAAAGGATAAAAGTGAAACGTATACCAATTCTGCTGTAGATCATTTCTGGACTTCTTTTATGCATGTTTGCTATCCAAGAATTACAAGTCAAGGGTTTTCAGCCCACTTGCTTGGGTTTACTTGACACGCTAAAGCAGCTTTTAACGGTCTAAGTAATCTTTTAACTAAACCGCTAGCAGATGGATAATAGACAGATAGGCGAATATGTGACAACCAATGAATTTTGATTGATCACGAAAGAGAGAACACCAAAATTGAGTTCTATGATCAGTGGTAACGAGAGTAGTTTCGCAGAGGTTTGCTACCAAATGCTGGATGAAAGCCAAACCAACGAATTCTGAAGTAATATCAAAAATAGGAATGGCCATAGGCCGTGAAGTATATCTGTCAACATCAGTAAAAATATACGCTCAACCTAAGCACGTGGTAGACACGGGTCACTGCACGAATCTTGATAAGGAAGAGGTGATCGGACAACTTGTGAAATCTTATCGGAAAATACTTAACGCTTATTGAGTTGTAACAATTAAGGCCGGGGTGAATGCGGTGAAGAAGGTGGATAAGTTGGATATTTCAGCAATCTGACGTTCGGTTATGCAGCGCATTACAATTAACATGCAAAACAACTAATGCGCAAATGGATAACGTAAGAAGTGGGTCACCGGACGGTGTTTAAACCTGCACGCAAAACAATTTAAGGAATAAGGCAGCTTGTATGGAGTATGATCAATTTTCTTGATCTCGCTTCTCTATCTTCGAAAGCTTAAAATTGTTCAAGAGAATGCCATTTGAATCTGAACTCTGTTTGTACTAACACCGTTTGTCTGACGAAGCTTTTGTGTCAAAAACGAAACGTTACCAGAAATCCACCCTAACCGATTCATTGCAAACTTTCTATTCATGATTATGAATTATAGATTAATCTTGTTATTTTCAATATATATATATATATATATATATATATATATATATGAAGGACCCGTTCCAAAATACTCGGTAATAAGTTAAATTATCACAAAGCGGAAAGGACAGTAACTCTTTGAATCCAATATATATATAATATTATATATATATATTATATTATATAATATTATAATATATATATATATTATAGATATATATATATATATACTCCTCTCTTTTTCTCCCCTTTCATCTCTCTCTCTCCTCATTCTCCCCAGCAGCTGCGCCCCTGGCCTGAACTCTCCCCCCCTGCTTTCTGTCCACGCCCCCCCATGGTCCTTGGCGTCTGTTTGTTCTTCCTGTGTCTCCCCCCCCCTGGTTCTTTTCTGGAAACTGTAATGGCAATTGCCGTTTAATTAGAATGATGAAAGGGGTCGGCTTCGACAAGTATTCACAGAGTTGCTCTTCAGAATGGCTTCAACGAACTGATGCTCGATAGGCCAATACGATCAACACCGAGGCGGGATAGGTAAAGTCTCCCACAACACTAAATTTCTGGATTGGTGACGAAGATCTGTCGTATATTGCGAGATGAAATTTATTTGACTAATTTCACGGTAGAATGCTTGTCAAGAGGAGATCGAAGAGCATATACCAGAGGTTTGTGATCAGTCAGCACTGCGAAATGTCGAAAGTGTCGGATAGCGGGGAATATAACGGGGAGTTTTCGGACAAATCAGTGCATTTGGATTAGGTAGGTGAAAACGTCTGAGAGAAACTGATAAAGGTTGTAATTCCACAAATATGTCCGTTGTTGGAAGGACAGCGCCGGTCTACAGAGTTGGATCATTGGTAGTTTCAAGAAGCAAGTCAAGATTTACGGTGATAAAAGCTGCTTTACACGTACCATTGATGAACAACTATTGCGAAAACTTTTTTAAATCCAAAATCACATTGTTAATGTTTTCTTTCTGGGTTTCGTGTTGCTTGCTTTCAATAAACCGGGGGCCCCCAAATTCAGGGTTTTGTTTGACGTATGCATCCAATTTCGATTTGAAAACATCAATTGTCGTTGCATTCACAACATCTTGCGGTAGCACATTCCATAGAACCACTACGTTTTTTGATGTATTGATTGCTTCCGTTTCGGTGGAAACGCTGCCGTCTACCGCCCCCAGCCGCGAATGTGTCTCACTCATGGTACTTGGTCTCGGTGGACAAAGTCTAATGTCTTTCGGTAATGCACGTTTTGCTATTTTCCATTCGGACTTGACAAATTCAGCCATGTCGGTAGTTAAAAAGGTAATCCTGAGAGGTTTCGGTCCGTCTCCTTTATAGTTTATTGAAAAAGGCACCCGGCAAGTGTCAGTGATCACAACATTAGAAATATTAAGCAAAGACGCAATGTAACGCCACTGCTTGTAGTCATGATCTGCTGTTTCCTGTCCCGATGCTTCAGTGGTATTTTCTGGTACCCCAAGTAGAACCATACTCCGCGATACCGTTTTTTCCTTAGTGTTTGAGGCACCCTTCCGTTCCCACCATGGCACATCAGGATATATCCGGCAATTTGAATTCGGATCCGTCTTTAGTCGGTACGAATTTAGCAGTATGTTATCGATATCAGCCTCGCACTTCAGTGTAACTCTTAGTAACCGAGGTTGATCACTATGAGGTGAGGTGGAATGGCGAGTTAGACGAATCAATTTGTCAGAAGTAACATGCTCAATTTGCAATCGTTGACAAATTTGAGACCACATATCGAGGTCGTGTTTGTGTTTTCTATCTAACAAGCTCTCGCCGGACTCTCCAACATTCGTACATATTACGCTTAACCGATGAGAATGCTTGTCGCGTGTCCGGTCATTCTTCATAGAATGTGAGGCTTTTTGATTTAGGTTTAGTGTGCCAGGCTCAGATTGTGCAGCGGAGGTCGACCGCAAAAGCATTTCTCTGTATGATTTTTGTACCACCGGGGGCGTTTCAGTTGGTGCCGAATCGGTGCAGATAACATTAAGCGAACTTTTTTTCGTGGCAGCTTTGGCCAAAGGAGCGTTCGACGTAGACGGTTTCTGCTTCAAGGCCTTTTTAAGTATCACTTCAGTGTCGCGTAATTTAACCTTTTTAGAAGCAGACTGCGGTGGCGAGGTCGAGCGTAATCGAGTATTCAATTCAAAAGATTTAGATGCGATTATTGGTTGTAGGGTAATCTTCAAACTATCTAGTTCCTTTTCCATTATCGACAATCTATTCTCAATTGTGTTAGCCTTGTTTCCAGCGGAAGATTTTGCACGCCTGCGATCACCATTCACGATTGAATCCCTACAGGCGTTACAGAAATAGCAAACGGACGGGAGATTTTCATCATTCACGATGCGCACACATTCATCAGTTAAAGTCTTATCACAGGCCACATGCACATGTAAGTTACAAAAAGTACATTTTACCAAAGCACTATCACCGCTTACCGGGTCCAGGTACTTGGCGCAGAGGTCAAGGTGGCTTGTTTTCGCTGTCGGGGGAACAACACTCGTATGCACACATTGATCGATCGATTTTTTCGTCTGCGTGTTGGATCGCGTGACTCGGCTGCACGTTGAAGGCTGGAGAGGGTGACCGGTTGAGTGGATTTTCGGTCGACTGGTCGATTTAGTTGGGTTTGAATTCTTGATTTTGTCATTGTACAAATAATCCGTGATAGCTGGATAACCACACAAAGTAGAACACAGAATGACGTATCAAATTAAGTAGTTTGAAGTGGTCTTTGCAATGAAAGCAAAAACGCCACGACAGTTAACGGTAGGAGAAAGTTTGCACGCGTCAGCAAATTGAAAAGTTAACGTTGAAACGGTAACTTTGCTGTTAATCGACGGACCAGATCAAAACGTATAAATTCCGATAGCTCTTGTCAAAGTATAGCAAAACGTTTTTGAACGGTTAAAATCCGAGTTGATTCGGCGAAGAAACGGGCAAAAGTGTCAGAGCAACAAAAATACGACCGCACGCCATGTGTTAATGTATTTAAAAAACAAGACGATTAGAAAGATCAGTTTCGAGATGAGTGATGCCAGTTTCATGGCCAATTGCTGTTTTTGCAGATTCCAATGCAGCTGAAATATATATCTTTCTTTGATCCACACGACGGGTGGCTAGTGGATTGAGTACATTCGAGTAATGAGGAAAATGACGTTTATAGTTAAACATACCAAGCAAACGTCGCAACTGCTTAACGGATGTTGGGGTAAGGAAATCCTCATATGTAACAACCTTGGAAGCAAGAGGGGTTATAGTATGTGCATTGATGTTATGTCCAAGAAACTCGAGAAAATTAACACCAAAATGATATTTTATAGGGTTGATGGAGAGACAAAAATTTCAAAAACGTTCAAAAACAAGAGACGGGTGACATTTATGTTATTCTGGACAAAACTAGCAATTAGAACGCCATCAATGTAGACGAAAACAAAATCGAGAGCTCTATCTACATGATCCAGAAAACGTTGGACGTCCGAGCTGCAGAACGTGGGCCGGAATGCATGCGAACGTATTCGAAGAGACAAAAAGGAGTGGTGATTGCAGTCTACTTGATGTTCACACTCGGAAATAGGGAAGCCATTATAAGCAAGCATAAGTTCGATTTTTTTAATGGTTTTACCACACAGATTAGAGAAAAGCATCATGGGTGTGTGATGAGATAACTGTCTGGAATGGTTCCAACGTTCAAAGCACGATAATCATTGCATGGTCTCCTATAACCGGTAGATTTCTTGGGAACAGTATGAAGGGGTGATGACCAGCTGCGATTGCAAGGAAAAATTATACTGAGTTTACGCATGTGCTCAAATTCTGCCTTTGATGCTTTCTTTTTGGCAAGAGCTAAACAGCGGGTATTACATTGAAATCAATTGATTGTACCACATCTTGTTTGACAGTTATAGAATCGGAAGGTGGGCATGTCAAGGATGAAACAACTAATGTCAACTGGAAGAGTTAAATATATACTAAATGAGTGGAGGGATGATGGATTGCATAGGACAAAAATAATGCCAAAAAATGCCAAAAATACGCTCCACTTATGTGGTTTCGGACGTAAGCAATCACAAAAATTCGAAGGAATTGGCGTCGAAAACCTGAGTCGTGTGCAAGTGATCGGTGAACCTAGAAATTGATGACGCGTCAACTGGCAGTCTGCAGAGAAATGACCTTGCACGAGCTTTGTCGTTCTCTGAAGGAGGGTGTGAAGTACACGGATAGCAGCTCTGGTGTCAAAGATGAAACGCACGGACCTAAACGGGTCACAAACAAACATTAGATGACTTTGTGAAGAGTCGCCAATTGCAGCCGTCGTCTTTACGAAGTATCTTGCTTGGCGGAACGTGATCACAAGGTTTGGAACACTTGCGCGTAGCTTCATCGTACCGTTTGTGATACCGGCAAATCTCGGAATCAATTTTTGAATGGCTGGAAGTTGATAAATGGAATCGATATCAAGTGCGATTGGAAAATCCCCCATTGAATTCAGGGTTATGTAGTCGGGAAAGTGATCAAATTAGCTGCTCTATCTGAACTTTGAGTTTCATGATTCTCTCATCCATTTGTAATATACTTAATAGGTAAAATATTGTATTCTCATTACGAAAATCACTCGCAACCGGCAGGTATTCACGTGAGCATGCTAATTTACATGTCATTGCATGTGAACACAAATGAAAGGATCGTCTGCAAAATTATGCATTTGAAAATCGCAGTTTATTAACCGAATTTACTCATGGTATTACCAAATCCACGCAGTCAACTTTTAGCTGACCGCGTCACAGTAATCTTTGACAACCCAGCATATCGATAGAATTCACCAAATTTGAAGTCCTCTCATTCATCATATTTACCTAGACGACTTCCTGTATAACTCAAATTATTCAAATTTATTCTTCCTTTAGTCGTATACTATAAACTACTATGTCCAAAATTTTCTGTAATCATTCACGAATTTCAAAAGGGTGAAGTGAAGCGGGTGATCAAAGGGTTTAATGTGGAATTTTGATTTATAATACTTTTTGGAGATTCAAATTATTTCAATAGCTTTCACGCCAGCGAGAGCAAATTAAGGCAATTACGTTTGCATTTATGTTTGTCATAATGGACCGAATTAGTCCGACATGAAGCGATTCGTTTAATCATGCGCGCCTCTAGTAACGCAAATCTTTTGTGAAAAATCTTTTACGCGTTTGCTGAGTGCCCCCCAAAATCGTATGCTTTTAGCCAATGGAATATCGTTTCACGCTCGTGAACTTTGGCGTATAAAAAGAAACTTATTATTACGCATGTGTTGGTTAAGATCACCGAAAATTTTGTTTGTGATCAAAATAGACGTAAGTCAAATGTGTTTTATTCTCTATTCGTTGCTCCAGCACAATATTTTCATGTATACTTCTTTTCACACTGTCTATTATGGTTGTACTATTTAGCTAGTTATCGGAAATATACTGCATTAATGAGAGAAGTTACTTTACTTGATATACGGTGAATCCCAGCAACATTCTGATGAAAAGAATTCCTGATATGTGTTTTCGAACTTAAAGCAAAAATATATTGTTCACAATAATCTCCCATCATAATATGACAGAGAAAGCATTTTACTTCCTATCAGACTGCTGAATCCAAAAGGTCATGGCCAAATAACTTGGTCGATTAGCTTGCATCGATAAAAGTGATTTCATGCGTTGGGCAGGGTGCTGCTAGTCTGTTTCGGTTATTTTCTCGTCTATTGTCGTAACTTACTTTTCATCTAGGTATGGTGAGAATTAATTTTCGTTATTGGATTGGAGTATGTTCGAGACAAATTCATGTAGTCATTGTGAAAGTACTTTGTATGAAATCGATTAATCTTGCAAAGCTTCTTAGTCGTAGTTTCAAGTAAAGGTTGATACATACTCGTGTTCCCTGTCCAGACGATCAGCCTTGGCCTAATGACAGTTCTGTGACTCAATCGCAAGGTTACCACAAAAAATTCTTCACCCGTTTGCATACAAATTTCGTTCTATCAAGGTTAGGCATAATTTTAAAAAAAACGTACAACTGCATGATTCGATTCTCAACACTGCGGTTAGAAGCCGCACGTATCAAACCACTTATTCAACCCTGTTATTGATGAAGAATTGAAGGTTATCTCGAGTGTGTTAAATCGACCAAGGTTTACTTTGTGTTGATTTTGTATTATAATTTAATAGACTAATAAAATTTTCGAGTGACTTGACATATTAGTTTACGTTCAGCGTTCAATCGGATTTTAATTTTTTAACCAAACAAATCCTACTCTTTCGTCGGAAAAAATTGATCCGGTCTTGAAACGTGATTCAAATGAGTTCAGTTCGCACAAGAGGGTTTGTGGCTTAGTTACCAATCAAGCGTCTAGATGTCTTTCGGAAAATGACAAAAAACGCCCACTACTTCACCAAAATAGCATTCTTGTATGAGATTACTCTGGATAGTGAGAGAAAAACTCTCATCACCGACGTAAGAAGAGGGGCATCATTGTGATCCGAAGAAAACTTGGAAGATATTCTAATTTTAAAATTAAGATAAAAATCAGCGAATTATAAAAGGCCAGCGCTAAAGGTAAGTTGATATTTCACTGTTCTTATCCTGGGCACTAAGTATAAGTAGTACATATGATGACGTCAGTTCAGAAACATAAAGGTTGACATTGATATTGGCTCAATGTCTTTCGGTGTTTTAGGAATACGATCATCAGAAGCCTGTTTGAGGTCGGTTGACCGGCCACTATCAATAGCCCGATTCACCGGTAAAGGCATCAAACTGGTCAACCATTTCGAAAATCCATCTGAAGCATTCCAAACACAGCTCAGTACTCGGTGATTCACTAATTGGAGAAATGACTGCAGAACAACTCGTGCGCACATGTTCGAGAAATCTATGGAACACATGGTTCTGGCTTGCTTGCAAATAACAATTTTAGCGAAAGACCGATATCTCATTCCATCTGGGGCTAAATGTTAAATTCATGCAGTAAAATATCCTAAAAAACAGGTCAAATTGAATACGGTTCTTGAACATTTGTGGGTGCAACATTTATGAATAAGACTGGCAAAATATTCATAGTCGCATATATATGATGCTGTTTTTCTATGTTTGTTTTGCGAATTCTGGGTGAAATATGGTACCAACATTCACACGATGTTTATGATTTATGGTTGAAAAAACGATTTGCATCTCATAACCATGGGAATGAAATGTTTGAAATTGCATAGATACATTAAAATATCATAAAATTGTTGTTCTGCTTGTGGTTCGGTAGATTATGTTGCATATATGCGTCTAATATGATTTCTAATATTTTAAACGCTAACGTTTGTAAGTTCAATGCGCAAATTTTAAAGAAACTACCCATGTTGTGTGTTAAAAGACCTTTTTAATTTTAGTTGGAAACCAGGCATTTAGGTGTATGCTTATGTATTGCTGATGACTCAAATTTAGTTTGGCATTTGAATAGAATGCTGAATACTGTCTGTTGAACAAATTTAGTCTTTGAAGACACTTTTGAAAAGGGTTCTTACAACAAATTTAGATGTTCAAATCCAGAATCACACAGTGCTCTCTTGTCAAGCATTTGAGGCGTTCAAGAATGACAAAATAATTCTTTTGATCACATGCCCCGCACTAAGTGAGTAATTGTCTGTTACTTTTTAGTAAGGATCTATATTGGAACCCTCAGCTCTAATCGTTGATTTTAATAAAATTGAGGTCCTGGAGATAAAGACGTTTAAGATGCACATCACTCAGGTTTGAGAATTGTTCTCCAGTTTCAGGCGTATTAACAGATTCAGTATTAGAGGAAATATTCTTATCGAAATCGGCCAAAAATCCAAATTATATGCATAGCGGGCTGTCACTTTAGGGCTTGACATTTCTGACGACCGGCTTTAAATGTGCTTCCAAAATATAGTGCTTTTGCATTAAATGTTTCATCCTATTCACACACAAGCAGAAAAATTATCTGGTTATTTTTTAATTGGCTGCAAGTTGCTAATCCAGTATGCGACTCCACTGTCATCGACGTGACCACCACATATTCTAATGAAAAGAATATACAAACTATTTTGGTGTTAAACGAATTTCAGATATATTAAATTGCGCCTAAATAAGTGCTCAAAATATTACAAAGTGATTCTAGCCAAGCGCTGATGACGATTCTCGACGTCTAATGTATTGTGTCGCTCACGCAATCCGAAAAACTTGTTTCCAGTTTTTCACATCCACCAATTGGAGATGCCAAGATTACGTTAGGTGAGCATTGAAAGATTGGGAAGGTGGTACTTGAAATTGCACGGGATGTGATAGACACAATACGTGAATAGTTCATGAGAGTTTTGATCGTTTGAACAAAAATCACTTTGTGTTTCTGTAGCTGAACACGATTCGTTTTACTGATCCTATTTGGCAGTTTCTTCAAATATTACCTATGGCTAATAGTTCAAAATTCTTTCTAGGTTTACCTAAACTAAATGTGCTATCTGCACCCGTAGATGTCAAGCTGCCAGATTTCGGTTGTTGAGTGTAAGTTCTGGAGATGTGAAGGCAAGAAAACATTAGTTAATTTAAACGTCTTGGGCGTCTGACCCGGAACCATTTTATGATTCTATAGTTGAATCTCGTTTCACGACACCCACTAAACAGTGGTCTACAAGGATGTCATTATTTACCACGTTCCTGCTATTTCAGGGCTAACTGAAAATAATCTCAATGTCATCAATCGATTATGGCAAATATCCCGAAACCGGTTGTATTGTGTGGTTTAGCGAAACTTGAGCGATAAACATTGTACTGAATAAAACTTCGAAGTGAAATGCAAGGTGTTTTCAAAATCAGTGTACATCATTTTACTTAAGTAGACTTATCCGCTGCGACTTACCAATGCGTTTTCATGCACATTAAACTATAAAATGATTGATGTGAAAATATTTGGTTCCAGACACAATTATTGTGGTATTAGATTTCAACATCACTATTTATTTAGTTTTTTTGAAAAAAACTGCGCTCTTCAGAAGCGGATCACACAGTGATTCCACGTCAAGTGGTAAAACGCACAAAATTGATCATTGAAAGTTAAGTTCGGTAAATGTCAGCCAATACAATGCATTAATCATTGTATCAGTTGAAATATAATGCCTATTTACAACAGCACCGGTTTAGCTGAACAAAAAGCTATTCATATTATATGTGCTAAAACTAACCAATAAAAAGCTTATCACTAAATTTTAAAATTTTCGAATTGTGTAAAATTCTTTTAGCCGTTAAAAGATAATGTTTTGAGGAACAACACATATTTCATAATAGTTAATGCAAGCAAAAGAAACTGTGTTGTAAAACCTGACGTGAATTGCGTTACACAATGAACGTAGTTAGTATTCAGTGAATAATTTGACATATTACTAAAATATCTTTCGGATCAAAATTTGATAAAATATTTTCATAAAGTATAATACTTGTAAGTTTCTTTGAGCCTGCTACAATTTCCCGTGAACCGAACACTTGGTTGTATTGTTAGTATATGATGGTGTAGGCCAAACCACTCAGCCTGCTTAACCGTCTATCCAGGATGATTGATCCAGGATTATCCACCTCAAACCCCACCCGCCATTAACACCCAAATGATGATTGCGTTACCTCCATTCATTCGTTAGGACAACCTTTCCGACGCTAATTCCGTATCCCACAACACAGAGGAAGCCTGTTAGTCAACCGCGTTTTTTAATCACACGGAAAAGAACAAAACATCACACATGCTTTTTAGATAAACCACAATACCACAATATTGTCGTCAACATGTCTTTTGCCGCTTGAAGTGTTGCTCACATCCCCAGCACTTACACACCACAACCGGTTTCTCTCTGTTTGACGTCATCAGGCGTAGACAGTAAGTTTATGTTCAGTGAGCTGGGGAAAGTGGCAAACAATGTTAGACTTTGAACATCGTGGTTCGCAGTACGAACCTGGAAAACAGTGGTTTTATTGTCTGTACTGGGTTTTCACTTTTATCTGTTTTGTCAAACGATTTCGTACCAAACGCTCCAATTCAAGCCCTCATCACGTAGAGCATTTTCAACCGACCTTGAGGAAATGCATAATATTTGGTAACGACGGGCGTTGTCCACCGTCTCGTGGTTCCAAGGAGGTTTCACTCGAATTTTTATGGATTTGCGATTATCTTTAACCGTCGTTTTGGTGCTTCCTGTTATTGTGTTGTGCCCGAGGGTGGTAGTCTGCATATCACCCTAAAGCTCGCTATTGGCACTAATCGCTAAAGCACTTCACACATAAACAATAGCGCTTGTTGCAGCACACACATCATTAGCGATTATATCAAAGCTGTTTTGCATGCGAACATGTTAAAATTATAGTGCATAATTGTGTAGACCACAACAACAACATGCCAAATAATCGGTTTTCTGCACTTGTTTACGATCGAGTATATATCACTTTAGCGAAAATCCCTTCCCTATATTCAGGAAGTCTGTGTCCATGTTAACAATTTTGTATGAATTAGCTCTAGGCTTATTTACAACCACAAAAAGGAAATTTTGTTCAAGATTTTACTATTCATTTATTTTAACTTGGATGTGAACATTATAATCAGTAAGGAAATTTAAATTAAACGAGTTGCGCTTGTATGCCACTGTTGGTCGACCAACCTGTTCAATTACGTGTCGAAACACATGTAAATAGGGATTAAACCCATGATCATGAACAAAAATGTTCATTTGCATCAGACGGGTTTAAACACTACCTAAATGTATTTGGATACATGTGATTGAACAGGTAGGTCGTACCCACCTTATCCAACAGTTGTATTAAAGCGCAACATTTTTAACATTCTTCCACTGTTTCGAGCGTATGCGGATCGTGATCCTACGGTCCCTACCTGATGAGTGCGAGCACCACGAAACCGGTCGTGTGGTGTGTGTCGAAACACATGTAAATAGGGATTAAACCCATGATCATGAACAAAAATGTTCATTTGCATCAGACGGGTTTAAACACTACCTAAATGTATTTGGATACATGTGATTGAACAGGTAGGTCGTACCCACCTTATCCAACAGTTGTATTAAAGCGCAACTTGTTTACCATTCTTCCACTGTTTCAATTGCATGCGGATCCTGAACCTACTGTCCCTATCTGATGAGTGCAAACAGCACGAAACCGGTCGTGGGTTGTGTTTGTGATGGAACTTCATGCAAATGAGCATTTAAATTAAACGATGTTAGATATTGAAGCCGATGATGGATTGTTCCATTCAAAAAATTGATGGTAAACTACCGAATCACAGAACGATTCGGTTCAATCGATCGAGCTCGAGCTTTCTAATGAGTTGATCAATTTGGACTTGTTGAACTACTCAAAGATTACACAATGAAAGGGCCATTTGGTTTCGCTTACAAAGTTGTCAGTTTAAACCGATTATAATTTGGTTACTGAAATAACTCGTCGCTTAATTGCTGATAGAAAGCTGAATGTGAATCACTGATTAGATCGCTAGAAAATCGGCGCTCATTTCAGTTAATTGAGTTACATATTGAAAGGGTCGATAATCGAGATTGTCCAATGTTTTCATGTGACCCGTTCTGTCGCTCATGCGCATCGAGGCAGAATCGGCGAACAGATGTAATAGAACAGCCAGTACAACCAAATCAATGTCCCGCATCGCAGCTTCCTGTTCTGCCCACAGTAACAACGTGATGTTAAAATAATCGGTTGCAAATGACCGTTGTGAAATAGTTATACATGGCCAAAACACATACTTCAACAATTTGACATTCAGTAAATTAGTAGCATTTGTCAGCTGTTGTAATGTCATTAATTTTTTTTACAAAGTGGTGCCTTCATCTAATTAAAATAGATTTTCGAAAAGTATTAATCCAGTTTAGCAAAATCATAATTCGAAAGAATTAGCTATCCACAATTGATTGAATATTACCCCTTATAATGTTGTTCATCAGATAGTCATTTTCACATTTTTTTCCATTAATATCTGACATTGAGTTAATTCTTCCTAATGGATTTAATGTAACTATTACGGATGTTATCTACAATGTTCGCCCCGGGATTGGATGCGAAGTGTTCAAACTGATTATCTCTGTTACAACATACAGGAATATAACGCTACACTTTTTTAATGAATAAGGAGATAATTGATTTAGCAAATTTCCAAAACAAATTATGATAATGTGTTCCGTAACCATTCCAAATAGACATAAGTAAAATGTTTATTTCTTGACACAAGCTCCCCACATATTTATGCGAACCCTATTAAACAAAAACAACAACAAACAGTGAGAATAAATATATTATATACGAATTCTAGGAGCTGTTGTAATACTTTTAGGATATCCCGTTCAGGAAATTAAAAAAGTCATGGAGAACATCCTCAGGAAAATAACCATTCTCGCTAATCCTACAACAGATTTTATAAAAAAAATACGTGGCGATTACATCTAAGAAATATTCCCAGAATGAGCACATCAAAGGCAGTTTCAGGAAAATGGGCCGAAATACTGGGGTGCAACGATATTGAAAACTCCAATTCCGAAAGCTTTTGGAAAAAAACAACAAAATTCCGACCAGATCAATAAATTCCAATCAATATCATCGCTACATGACGAAATCTCCACTAATTGCTTATTTAATAATGCGCAGTATTTGCGAATGAAATCCGCTAAAATCGTTTGAGCTATCATTTTTCACATGACACTATCGCTATAACCAGGACTCGGTTTCATTATCAGTTGAATGATTGCGAACTTGCGATTTCATACATAATCCTGATTCGGCAAGACCGATCAAGAACCAATGATGGAGATGCTGAGTATTACCACAAGCATATTCATTGTACAGCTGTTTTTGACAAAATGTTTAAATTCATGTTGTGTAGTTTGCATCTGGATTCTGGAGAAAATTGCATCATCATGTGGTTTATCGCTCATCCACTTCGTATAATGCTTACATCGAAGTTGTAAGAAACATTGCGTTCTATGGAAAATCTGGGTGAAATTGTGTTATATTTAAATGACACTTTGTACCCTCCCTAGCTTTACATTAAAATATACCAATCACAACAATCCCTCTAGCATATATTCTGCCAGATGTTTAAAATTAATTGCTTGTTCATACAGGTATATCACTTCAGTCGACAATGAAACCCGTAGGAATCTTTTCTGCTATATCAAATTTCAACGTGTGATCTAACAGAAGTGATCTCAGTGCTGTTTATAATCCCCTGTGATGGTTACCTTGCTTTGTTATTCTTTTTCAGGAGGGCGTTTAATGATGCTAAACTTAGCAGAAATGTTGATTGCTTTGACTCGAGCGAAGCATCCTGTTTGCTTGATGAGAGCCACCTCTAAATCCTCAATCTAGATTTCCATTGTTTCAGACGTTTAGCTTCTGCTGGCATGAAAATACACGAAGATACAGCCCGAAAATGGATAAGCGCGCGAAACTCGAAATGATGGAAAAAACTGAAAAGACACACAAGTTACCGTACACGATGGTAGATAACAAGATTTTGTTTAAGCAATAACTCTGTCCTATTTCGAGAGTAGATGGATCGACAGATACTGTTAGGAAAAATGCTGATGCCTTAGTAAATTTTTATATTAGGGCCCAAAACTTTGTCGGCCTCGATAGAGGTCGAATGCGAGGTGGCGCATACTATGCATTATCTTTGTACTCCTTCTGTGGACCCTATCCCATAAATTACATTTGCCTTTTCACTAACTTTTTGAATAATATAAACGTTTGAACGCAAGCATTACACGAAGAGTGTGACGTGCACGTCAAAGCCTTATAAAACAGTGACTTACAAGCTGCACATTGTGACCAAATAAATATTTTTTCAAAATCAAACCTTCATTACTTCCAGGCTAACTAATGACCGCATGTTCCCGAAAACGGAAGCGGGCCTCATTAATTGAAATATGAGCAATTTATTGTCTACTAAACTTTGTCGCAAATGTGCTTGAAAATGACAATGCGGTCTCCAGGACCGTATTCAATTCGACAAAATATCACCTGATACAAATGGAGTTATTGAAAAAACTTATTCTCAATGCATGTTTTCTCTAAGTGTGTCCTAGTTTGACCAGTCGGTTCATGCCAATAATCACTATCAAGTAAATCTCTTCAGGGCTAGGCAATCAATAGCCCCAAAGTCCACAAATGTCCGGCTCATTGCGAATCAGAATTATAACTATGCTACTTATGTAATAAAAAGACGATTAGATGCACGGACATGCATACTGTAGATTCAAGTTTCAAGAGTCAAGAATTTATGTTATAAAAAGTTTGTAGCTGTACAACACTACATGATATTCGTATAAAGACAATAAATATATATATATATATATATATACAAGATAAATTGAGGCATTAGAAAGATCGACAGTTTTGTAGTTAGAAAAAAGTCATGATGATGGTATGATGGAAAAAAATATTCGTTTGGAAAAAGCTCATATTATAGAAACAGGATGTAGGGTGGAATAACTACGCATAAATATATCCAATTTGTTCCTGAAAATCCTTTCACTAGATGATTAGACAACATCTGACGGTAGGGAGTTCCATAAGAAACAAACGCGCACCGAATAGAAGAACCGACGGCAGTTCCGGTGAGAATGTGGGATACCAAATGCCAGTGGGTGAGTACGTGTGAGATGGCTTGACCGGAGGCGAAATAGATGCCTCAGAGGGTGCATCTTTGAGTTCATTATTTTATAAGTTAGAATAAGATCTAATCGAACCCGTCTGCGAGGCAGTGTATCCAAATTCAGATGAACCGTTCGATCCTTATATGGTAGGTTCCGGAGACAACCTGCAAGTTTGGTGAAATATGACAGTTTCACCTGATCTGTTTTCAGTTTAACGATCTCTTAATTTAGTTCTGGCACTAATCTCGAACCTTCTGACTGCTAAATTGCTGATCTTTGGCGAAAGAAAATAAAAACAAAAAAAAGAAAAAAAAGAAAAAAAGAAAACACACCGTGCATTCATTTGAACATAAATTAAAGGACTTTGTGAGGCTTGAGTCACTACATATTTACCTTCACGAGCCAAAGTTAACGTATGAATCCACCGCTGTAGAGAGATTGCAATATCCGGCTGCAGTGATGTTGATTGGTATTACAGTGCATTTATTAATCATTTAAAGACAAAATTGATAACTCGAGTTACATACCACAAAGACCCTTTCAGCTTCAGTTTGCTATCCAGCGTACCATACGAGAGATGTTTGAATAAAGCTAAAAACACCTGGACGTCATATAAAATCTCGGCATGGAAATGAATTGCAAGCTATGTTGTAATTTTCAGAATCATGTCAACTCACCTGTAAGACACGAGAAGATGAAGAAATAATGGCACTTGCTAAAGAGACTGGGAATGAATCCTTAGCTTATATTCAAAATTGAAAAATGAGCGACATATAGTGACTTCGGATGTCTTCTCCAAAAAACCCAAATTGATTGACTCATTCTGCCCAATATACTATGGATGCTTCAGCGAATTTATACTCCATTTTTTCAATACTAAACTATCGAAAATTAAGTAGCACAGATATTACCACAATTAGCTACCAATAAATTCATGATTGAGCTAAAACTTTGTAAACTACAAAAAATATGTCTTTTGGCGCCGACAGAATAACCACATACATACTTCGCAGGTGTCGCATTATTATACTTGGTTTTCTATTGTGTATGATTTATCTCAGTGTACATGAAAGAAAAAATACAGTCAATTACTCAAGTTTATAAAGAAGGATGTCGTTAAGATACGGTCAGCTATAGACGTGTAACTTTACTACCAACAGTCGCTAGGACCATGGAGTACATTGCGACCAAGCGTATACGATAATATATCTAAAATTAAAAAATATTATAACTTTAGCGCACCGCGGCTTAAGAATAAATCGTTCCTGTCTGTAAAAAACTTAACCACTATTTTGGAGGATAAAACCAACAGACACGATGTTGTGATGCTATATTGGCTAGATACATTAAGATTTTCAAAACTGTTCATTAGGTGAATCATGATCTCCCAATTACACGGCTGGGATCTTATATAAATATAGGAATTATCCTCATTTATATACAGGACTATTGGTCTGTTTGGCATTTTTAATTCCGCTTGTGCAGCACCCAATGCAGAAGAATCGGTCCAGAGAATGGTGTTCCTCAAAACTCTGTTCTTGGATGTTTGCACTCTATGGTGTAAATAAATGATAAATTTGAGATAATTAGGTGTATATTGATTTTTGCCGATGATAATAAAACATGAATATGTGTTATCTAACTTGACGACTATGCCGAATTACAGTCGGATTTTTCTATCTTACACCCATGACTAATACGAACAAATATCTTGCTGTAAGTGATTTTAACACCCTAATAGTTACCCAGGACGACTAAATATTCAACTCATTCTTGGGCACCATGGCTGCAGAAAGTTATTGGACTCCGCAACAATATTTTTGATTATATAACAGTGTTGGTAGCATATTACAAGATTTTGGAATTCCATCTGCGAATGTTCAAACTCAAAATGAAAGTAATTACAAAACAACACATACACAGATAAACCATTGAAATTCTGTGAAAACGTTAGCCTTAGACATTCACTGAAGCCTGGGAATCTTATTTGAGCATGCAAGTATTCAGAGGATTGGTTCTTTAATGAATGACCACCGTGCAATATCTCGGTTAATGTCTTTTTGACTTGGAAATCCTTGCTCGGAGAAATCATATTTGAGAATAAATTGCGGTTTTCACTGCGATCCTCGGTAAATAGACTTTGAAACATGCGATATACCCGTCCCTATCAACTCTCCGATTTTTACATGCTTTCAATTCTTGTATCTCATAATCTTGCAGAGCTGGTTAAGCTGTTGGCTTTTTCTCATATTAAATTTCTGAGTTCTAACTCCGGTTCCACGGTGATCCATCTAAAATAACTTTTGAAAATAATTATAAGACGCATAATTAATAGTATACTATGTGGAAACATTTTGATTGAGTGTTGAAATAGCAGCCACTCGCGGATTGATTTGATGCGAACTACTTTTTTCATTACAATACACACATATGGATAAAGTCTGAGGCTTCAACGTGTATCTGCTGGAAACGTTTGAGAATATGATTGTTTATTTTTCATGTTTTTATTTTAAATTTGATTACGTAAATTAATCCATTCTAACCATAGCATGAACCATGATTCTGATACAAATATGAACAGAAGGAAGCAGAGACACGCGTCAACATTAGTTCTGAGTTTAAGACGAGAGAAGCCGACAAGTGTAACGAAATGGATAAAACAAAGCCTTTCCGATTTGTCCTTATTGGATGAGAGCTCGAATGGAAAAAATGGCACTACACAAACACTCGGTGGCAAACGTTGGAAATGGGTTCACCATAGGCATCTGTCAGCATTGGAACGGAAACTACGTTCAAATCCAATGCTGCCTTTTGAAGTAAGTGTGAAAATAACACTCATTTTTTTACTTAGTTCTATCTAATATTTTAATGTTCTTAACCGAGTTTGGGATAAACAAAGCAATAAAACAGCTTATTGTTTAACATGAAATATCAAAGGTATAATCGAAGCCGAATGTCAGTTTATACGAATACAGTTCTGATATATGCATTTGTTGAACATAGGACTGTGTACAGCTTAACTGCGCTTTTTTTTTATAAAAGTGAGCATTTTGAGAATTAGTTTCAACAAAACATTCTGGTCAAAAAGCCAGTGTAGGACTCATATACCACGGTTATACAAGGGGTTCTGTAAACGCTTAATGAACCAGTTTATATACTTATCATCAAGCTGAGAACTCTTGGCGCTTCATGGATAGCATGTTGTGCGTTAAAAACATCAGAATTAATAATGAGAACAAAAAGGTGGCTATATTTACTGGTTAGACAAAAGCAAATTGGAACGCTTCGATCATCCTTGTTACGCCTGAGGGAATATCACATTTATGTAACGGAGTAATTGTAGTAATGATCAATTATGAAGGAAAAGGTGAATGAAATTGTAAGCCAAGGTTGGATGAGGTTGTCACGACCAAAAGCATAAATCACGTGTGCTCACACAAGTGTAGATAAGTTAGACATACCAGCTTGAACAAACATTCCTCATATACATGCAGTTAAATAGCACACACTCCACGATCGGTTTTGTGTTGATATTTTGTATGTCAAAGTAGGTTTATAAGAGTATTCAGGCATTCTAAACCCAAACAGTCCAGTCTTCAGTACCGAATCTTTTGCGATATTTTACTGCGGTGGTGATCAGCTCGTTGATTTTTAAATATGATATGAAGTAGTTCACGTCGACACAAACGGAATGACTAATAATTCACTGTCAATTAGGTCAGAAACGCGAAATTAATAAGAAACAAGTAAAATGAATACCTCTATTGTAGACACAGGTTAACGTTTCCAATCTTGAATCTCGTCTGCTGAATTTGGCAGAAATAAATCCCAAAAATGGCAATTTAGTTTTTTCGCCTTGAATTTCAAGAATTATATCGTTCAATAGCTGATAATTTAATATGAATTTAATCGACTTCGATTCGTTTCTAATAAGTGTGAATAAACCCCTTGCACTCTATTATTAAATGCCCTAAATAATGTAAAATGTCTAGTTGTGTCTTTTTATTTATATAACATAATATCATGAAAGTTATTACTTGTTGACTTGATGGAAATACTTGCATGAAGATTTCCTTAAAAGAATTCATTGATATTCATTTTGCAGTGCGTAGAACAGAAGAGCTTTGAGCTGTTACGAGAGCTCCTGAACGAGCATCCTTCTATCGTGAACTATCGAGATCAAAAGGGTTCTCAACTACTCCACTACGCAGTCGCATCGACGGATTGCTTGGATCTCGTGAAATTATTAGTTGAATATGGAGCCGGTGAGATTGCGTGCCACTTCATTTATGTGTTTTAATCTGGTCTTGAGCTTAAATCTATTCAAGATTTTGAGTAAGAATGCTACTGACATGAATAAGACTAAAATAGAGAAAATCTTGAAATGAATTTATCATTATACCATTTAATTACGGAGAACTTAGTGAATTTACTCGTGACGTAATACGGTTACAAACAATTTTCTCTCTAATTTACTCAACACTTTTGAGTAAAAGCATTGATTACAAGCAATCAAAACGGTCATCGTCCTTAGATTTTCTATTTGATTGGCCCAAAAGTAGAGTTCATTCTAAGATTATGCAAAAAGAATAACGATTTACCTTGTTGACACAATGTAGTTATTGGCCATCTTCGGTCGATGTAGACCATTAATGTACATCACAATCGCAGGGTTTTAAAATTTGCTGCACAGTTTCGAATGAATGAACTGTCCGATTTGGGAGGATCAATCTTTCCCGCAGAGATCGTAGCGATAGACAGTATTAGATCAGTTGTACGCCGGCGGCGCGATCTGCGTTCAGCAGCCATGAGCTGTATCCGCTCCTCCCCAGCTTGCAAGCGACGCATTACAAAATGTCACGAATGTGAGCGGTCAAGAGAAAGTTTTTGCCAAATATATTTTGTAAACGTCTTTGTACAGCACGTTTGGTCTTCCCAATTGTCGGACTTCCTGATTGCAACTCACCATAGAGTAGACCTTTGGGAATACGAACATTTTTCATTCTGTAGATGTGACCAAACCACCGTAGGCGGCGGTGTCGTGGTTGGGTGAACGTGATTTGTAGACCAGCTTTAGAAAGCACTTCAGCATTATTCAGTTTGTCCATTCACGATGTTTAAGATACGATGCATGTATCGTAGAATGAAAGCATTCAACTTCCGTTCATGTCTTGCGTGGATGGTCCAGGTTTCACTGCCGTAAAGCAAAGCACATAGTACGCACGAGCTGTATACTATCGTCATTGTCTTTACAGTAAACATGTGGTTACCCTTAACATGAGAGTTTAATCGGGAATAATGACAGCTGCTCTGCTAATCCGCTTAACAATCTGCAAGATTCCACATTCATAGTGAAAAAAGCAAATAGCTATACAATACCATAGGATATACTTATAAAAATTAAACAAATCGTACTTTAATGTTCGCATCCATGTGCTTCAGAGGAGTAGCAAAAGTTATTTCAATTGTTATACGGAGAGAGGAAATTTCGATCGAAAATGTATGTTTGGGTAATTTGTTTTCCAGGTGTGTATGTAAGAAGTAACCACCAAGGGAGTTCGGTAAACTGTGGAAAACACAGTATTTTGTTCCACAAACACTGCGCATTAGTGTATACACAATTAATACTGGTTTTGGTATGTAATGATTATGTATGGATGGCGTCTATTGGACTGACCCAACGAGAGCCGGGACTTCGTGGTGATTTGAAACATTTTCTGGGTTTGAGTTTTCAGTATCCTTGCTCCGTGTCTACCGAAAGGTTATCCGCAATGGTTCAACCAAGATATTTGAAATGATGCACTGGTTCAAACTGACAGGTTCCAAGTGATGGTTAGAGGCGATACAATCCCTAGAACAAGGACTTTAGTCTAGCTCATGCTGATTATTAGCCCAAAATCTTTGCATGCGGACGAAAAACTCTCCATTCGCGACTGGAGTTGTTCATTGGAATAAGCAATAATGGCTGCATCGTCGGCAAACAGCAGGTCACGGATTAGCACATCCCGTACCTTCGTTTGTGCTCAGAACCGTTTCAGTTTGAAAAGCTTGAGATCACTTCGCTTGCGTAGATGAATATTTTCTCATCTCTTCTTGAAAGCGTACTTCAGAAGCAGAACAAAAACAATACTGGAAAGCGTGGGATAATGAACATACCCATGTTCGACGCCTCGGCGAATTTCAAAGGCTTCTGAACTGCATCCGTTAAAACGTACTGGACCCTTCATGCCAGAGTGGAACGAAATAATGAGTTTGAGCAGTCTTGGGGGCAGATTATCAAATCAAGCATTTAGAAAAGACCCTCCCTGCTGATCTAGTCGAATTTCTTCGTTAAATACATGAAAACAGCGTATAATTGCATAGGCTGTTGAAACAATATTCATGTAGCAGTATGTTTCCAATTGGATGAGTAGCTGACTGTGTTAAACTCTCATTCAAACTAGCCCAACCTCTCGTTTTTATAGGATAACCACCCCGCTTTCTGGAAGTTTTTTTTCAGCTCAGGAACAAAGCATTTACAACTGAACCATTGCTGTATACTTTTACTTTTTAACTTTGTGCGACTATCTCCTCCTGGAGGATGAGTCGGCTTCAATGAAGATTCTTGGGAATTTCGGTACAAAGCGGCGTCCCCACCACCACTCGGCGTTTGTTCGAGTCAGCTGCTCTAGCTTTTGCACAACCAAGTGCGACATGCAAGGCAGCAATGAGTTGCCAGAAAGAGGTGATGTGCACCAACTAACCGTTTACCAGACTTTGTTTCAGATTTTTCCTCAGGGTTTTCTTCCAAAGCCTTTCCCGCGATCATGTATCCTGCAAGGCAGCGGAGGTTGAAAATCAGGGTTTTCCTTCCCTGAGATGAAATGCCCTTGCAGGCTAAGGAGCTCCATCTTCCCGAAGCAAACTGGTTTTCAGGCGCCAGTCACTCGCCCTCGCTCCTTCTCCTGTTGGTAGAAGCAGTTCCGCCGGTCTCGGGAAGCCACCCGTGCAGGCCAGAAACTAATCTTGATTGTCGGAGGCTATTTGAGACGCGTGCCATAAGGGAGCATTTTAGAAACAGTGGGAGCTTATCCCCACTGCCACCCCGACTATAACAACCTTTGGAACCATTGATGTATACCATTATCATCAGCGTTGAATCAGATGCCTTTTATTTGTTTGCTAAATTAATTTATGTTCTGTGACCTTGAATCACCAAGTCATGCAGCGTGTAGCTAGTTTACTTACAACACAAAGAGATACACCGTTTACCACCTGGATAACTTGGAATATACGCAGAAAATATATCATTCAATTTGGGTTGCGGAATATCGTAGTTTGAGTAAATGCGTTATTTCAACGAAACGTTCCCACTGGATTAATTTGAAATGCAGCGCTAGCTTTAGATCAATTTGCATTTAAGTAGTGCAAAACGGCTGCTGTCTATACTTTTGTAAATCGATCTAAGTTAAATAGGTTTTGACACATTCAGGCGGTATCGAGTTGAGCATCAACTAATGGTAGTCACCGTCCGTGGATAATCACCCGAAAGAAAGCTGAAATAATACGCCAGTTTGTACTTGTCCCGCAAATATAATTGATTCCTTTCTTCGAATAGTAACGACTGCTACGTGTGCGATATTACAGTGTCTTGGATTTTAATTTCCGCCTTTGCCGATCAATTGCAATCTGGTATGCGTCGTCAGCTACTAAGTAGACAATTTCAGAAGTATATGTTTCTAGAATTAGAATAAGCTATATTAATGACCCTTAGTCTATGGCACAAAATTACCATCGTTTGCTACTATAATTGAAAATCAGGTAATAAAATGTAGATTTAATTTATTTCGGCTTTGATAACTTGGGAAATTTCACATGCACATTCAGAACCCTATTTCATTTTTATTTGTTCCAGATATTTATTCCCCTGATGGGAAAGGGAATTTGCCGTCACATCTTTGCGTCTTGTTTGGGAACATGCCTGTATTTCAGTATTTTGTTAAACTGGGAGTGAGTATGAATAGCAAAAATCGTGACGGACTTGAGCCAATTCATTTAGCAGCGCAAAAAGATCAACTGGAATTTCTGCAGGTGCGCATCCAGATAGTATTTTTGCTTTTAATCACTTCTTTTAAAAGCGGCGAAATATGATGTTCCACCATAATGACTTGCATATTACTCAATTGAGCTTACCTACGTATATGATATCGGCATATTTATCGGACATGATTCATGTGCGCATTTCCTTTGTGAGTTTTGCGGCTAGATTCGCACGGCCGTTTCAGATTGGATTAAATATGCTCAAATTTAAGTCCCCATCATGCTCAGGTGTTGTACCAAAAACGAATGAATAGCAAATTTGGATAGGCTCGCACTATTTTTATTTGTAGAAATCACCACTGGTATGTACCGAATAGCCATCAATGCGAAATGAAAATATAACCAATGTTTTGTCTTGAACGCACATCAAGAATTTAACTCGCACTAAATTGATTGTTTTATCAAAATGCTCATTTGCATGCATTTCCAGCGCACCCCACAACCGGATTTGTGCTGTAAACACTCATCAGGTGGGGACAGTTCGATCACGATCCACATGCACTTAAAAAAGTGGTCAAATGGTAAACAAGTTGCACATGTATTCCATAATTTTATAAGGTTGGTACGACGAACTTTTTCAATCACATCCGTTCAAACATATGTAGATTGTGCTAAAAATTTTGATACACGACAACAGGAATTTTCACGGGGCCATGTTGCAAATAATGACTAGCTAAATATCGAAGTTTTCATAAAATATTCTCGATTATACGTCTTGAGCAAGTGAACCTAATCAATTTCCACGAAAAGTTTTCTATTATGCACTTTATCAATATACGGGTGGGAAATTCCAGAAATCTTATTGTGTGTTAAAACGCTCGTCTCAAAATTTGTATGATTTTACACAATTAATTTGGTAAACTGAGAAATTCTGGAAATTGTGAGAAAATTTACTTATCAATTATTGATATTAATATTATTTAAATCTTAAAAAATTCTACAAATAAACAAACCCGTAAAACTTGTAATTAATTTGCCAAGGATCAAAATTGTATTACTAATGAAAGATTATCTTTAAAGTAAGGCAAAATACAGTTTCAGCTCTCAGAATGGATAGACTTCGCTAAAAATGTACCAATTGATTGCCACAGGATTTGCGCCTCTCGAAATACAACAGCTTCTTATTTTTAATCTGCTTCACCTGTAAAACCGTCTTCTTGGTAGACATCGACAAAAGGCGGCTAACAACATAGTTTAGGAGGTTTCAGGATAAAATCTCTTACACGTGTTTCTAACTTTCGAGTGTATAATAATGTCATGATACGCTTCGTTCGTTACTATGCATTGGCGATTTTTATCAAATAATTAATCAGGTTTTATACTTTGCAGACACTGTTGACCTTGCCTGATGTCGATAAAGAATCCCGGGGAGAAGGTGGCTCGACCCCAGTTCATTATTGTTGTGTTCACAACAGTGCACGATGTCTCCTGCTTCTTGTGAGTTTGTCGTTTCTTGATGATTTTTTACAATTCTTTTCTGAGAAAATCAAGTTGTGTGTTGTGCACTTAGCATGACAAAATTACGTTATTATTCGAAGAGGTTTGAAAAGTTGAAAAGTAACAAACGTATCAAAATATAAGTTTATTTAGAATCACTAAACTGAGCCATCATGCTGGCGATACGTTCCAGTTAAGGTGTCGGTTTAAAAGTAATGTTTCGTGTTCTCAAGAGGATAGTAGCTAATGATGCGCTAAGAATATATGCTCAATGCGGATTTTAATCGTACTATCCGTAAATGATGAGTGCGAACAAATAGAAAACTTATGAAAAAAACACATAAACAAATTTATTCAATTTTCCTTTATGAAAGTAACCACAGCTAGAATCATGTTTATGATGGAAATGCATGCAAATGCGCAATCACAACAAATTTAAGTTCATCAAATATTGTAAAAAAATCGATACCAGAGAAGATATGGTAGAACAAATTGCGATTCCATCCCTAAAGTAATACGTACTAAAAAGGAGAAATGCAAGAACATTTTCTACATAACACATCAATGATATATATTCGACTAATCCAGATTAGGAACAGTCATTTTTGACAAGATACCGTGTTTTAAAGAAGGTGAATGACTACAGGTAGCGTGACAACCTTGAAGGCAATATCCTATGTTTCGATTAACACTGACATCTGACATTTTGATGTGTGAATGAAAGCTAATATGATATTACGCTCTGTTCATGTCTGTTCAGTATGAAACGAAATCGTTTCTCAAAAATTCTGAACTGAGTTCAATGAGATAAATGCTAGTCTTTTTTACAAACGAATCCATACGAAAAAATATGTTACAATATTTCGCAAGATTGAAAATTTCACAAAACAAATACAGGCTTGCATGCATTTCCATCACACACACACACCACTACCGGTTTCATGCTGTTTGTACTCATCAGGTTTGGACAATAGGATCTTGATCCACAAGACTCGAGGCAGTAGAGAATTGGTAAGCAATCCATAAACTTGTAAGCCATTATTAGATATGGTTTGCAAAGACAACCTTTTAAATCGCATATGCCCACACGCATGTATGAAGTGTTAAACAAATGACGTAAACAAAGATATTCATTTGCTTAAATTATGATCTATAGAGATATATTAGTTAAATGCGTTCATGTAAAAAACTAATTTTTAAAGTATACACTGGGTAATATTTCATGCATATTTTGCATCAGATAATGTGAATATTTATGTACTCAAAGTAAAACGTATAACAGCATCCTGGCATTCTTAATCGCGGATTACAATTTCTTGCTACTAGAAGTCACTTCCACAGTAATTGTATAAAATTCTAAAATCAATTCTGGCATTTTCATTTTATATCGAATTTGAATAAATAAATGTTTTCAGATCGATCAAGGCGCACAGATTTACACACCAAACGACCATGAGTCCTATCCAATACACGCAGCCTTGGAAAATTCGAGTCATCGATGCCTATACCTTTTGTTTGAAGAAGAGAAACAGCAGTCACATGACTCGATCGATCGGCACAACTCTGAAGCGAGTGTTCATGGCGAAATGGTGGATGTTAAAAAATATATCGCAAGAAAAAGCCGCCACAGTAGTATTTATTCTACAGATTTGGACCACTTGGTTCATTGTCAATCACCATCCATTAGGCGACTTGTAAATTTGAAGGATTCTGAAGGGGATACCCCATTGCACACTGCAGTCAGAGCCGGAGATTTGGAAGGAATGAAGGTAAGCGTGATTCTCCATGTCATATCTTTACTACCCTTAACATCGGTTATATTTCCACTTATTTTTCTGCGAAGCCGCAAAAGTTATATTAGTTCACCCAGTTCAGTATTCTAGGTGATATTTTTACCTCTAGAAATGTTAAGCATTATCGCTATCTGCATATTTTAGGTATGCAGTCACCACGAATTGCGAAACCGTACGGAACGAAAACCGCTATGATAAAAGTTGAAAGGCTATGAGACAGCATTCCGAAAGTTTGGCATTGAATAGTTTTAAACAGTTGCTGATCTCATTCTACGCAGAGATTAGTTTGATGTGCACAACAGTAAAGTTGTGCATTTGGATTTTAATTAATCCTCATAAATTAAATCAAACTTTAATGCTCGTATTTACTCGGCTTATTGTTTGAATCGTTGCATGTAGTTCATCTGATATATTTTTTGAATAGGTACAACGAAATGTATTTGTTGAAATATCATGCGACGTGAAACCAATAAGACTTTGATCACTCTTGGCACTCCAATGATTGTACGAGGACAGAAACGAAATAAGAATTGTTCGACTAAACGTAAATTCTGTGAAATTGCATCCATTATATTTACTGAGATACCATGTTTTGAAATAAAACCCATCATAAGAAAATATTCTTTATAGGGATCTATTAAGTGTATAACCATTACATTCATTGGTGTGTCAGTAACGAACTGTAACTGTCACTAACTTTGTCCTTTTTCGAAATCGACCATGTATTTGCATCGCTTGCGAATTTTATTTTACTATTCATATCACTCTTGCATCGACATACATTGCGGTTGTGATTAGGCAAACCGAAGAGAGCGTTCACCGCAAATGTTCAAATTTGCTCGAGCAGCAAATTTATGAGACTTTGGTGAGATTGTTTGAAGAGTAGAAGCCAGCACATAATTTTCTCTATCCCAAAACCTTGCTTCCGAAGCGGGCTGCCGAGAGATAATTTCTTTCGACACTTGGAGTATATCCCATCAATTTTCGAAACTCATTTTCATCGAATTTGTCCTGATGACTTGGTTTGCTAATAGTTCTGGTTTCCAATGACCATCTCCCCACGATTGACCTTCACAGTACTATCATCTTCAATTTTATGGTCGGACTAGCCATTGCGATGAGGTCAAAATATTTTAGCAATTCTTGGTAGCTTGGCTTCCGAACAACTTAAAATTTTGGCACCTTTAATCGCGCATAGTTATTCCCTTCTTTAAAATTCGGTTATTTCTTGAAATGAAAAATAATCTTTCTGGCCGGTATGCATACTCAGTAAACAGTATCGTATACTAAGCGTAATAATATAATTGCAAAAGGTTTCACTCTATTATTATTCATATGATGAGAGGTATTGAGAGCTAGTATTTTTAAATCCATTAGAAAAGTTTAAATCAATATTAATCAACCGTCAAATTGAAATCTAACCAGTTTCGTACAAATTTACTCAGCTATGCTTGGAACATGGCGCGGACCTTCTGGCTCGACAAAATGACGAGGCCACGCCGATTCATTATGCCTGCACGAAGAGTGATTTCCAAGCTGTCAAATTGATGCTCGAAGCCAGACCCGAATTGAACAAAATTGTGCTGAACATGAAAAATAAAAGTGGCTACACGCCGCTGCATTTGGCCGTACTCTATGATCACGTGATATTGGTTGACTATCTGGTTGAAAAGGTTGATTACACTGTTTATTTAAATGATACTGTATTGTGTATTCTTCATTATAATATCGTTTAATGGTAGCTACGTAATGTCATATTGCAGCAGGCGGGGTAGAAAAACCGGAAATGATTGCGTCAGTTCCTTTCAGGTCAACAAGTGACACGTGGCGCATATCAGACCAATTATCACATCTTCTGAGTATCCGGTTTAAAATAAACCACGTTACCATCCTTCGCAATGTATGCACAGCCTTTGAGTATGTCTCGCTTCACCCATCCAACGCTAATCACGTTCAATCACGAGTCTCACAACACAAGATAAGCCGAATAGTCAAATCGTTTATTACACCTAGGACAAATAACAAAACTCAAGCTTTCCGTATACAAGCAAAACAAAGTACCAGAACACTGATCCTCAAACATGTCTGTCCCGATTGTCACTGCGATCTGAGTTGTCGGTTGATATCATGCCAACCGGTACACTTCATGCCCTCGGCTCGTTTGACCGATGTTGACGAATCGTATCGTTAGATTTCAGCTGACATTTTCCATATTCCCATAATTCAAAAGATGTTGTCGCTGGAATCGTTCAAATGCAATCCTTCCAAAACCCGAACTACTAAGAGTTCGCAATGTTTCTTCGTCTTGTGTTGTGGCGGAGGATGATGTTCTACATATCATTTGAAAGCTCGTGATTATCATTAATCGCTAACGTACTTCGCAGCCCACAATATCACCTGAAGGCAAATGCGTAGACATGAATTATAGAAATTTGAATGAATGTAGTACATTTGGTTACCACTAATAACGACAAATTATGCATTGTTGGTTAATTCGAACCAGCGAAAATTCAAAGAACTAGTTAGAATGCAATGTAATTCAACCCCTATATTTCAGTTAATATTCCATTTTCATGAAAATGAAACTTTAAATTTCAATGAAAGCATCAATTTGAACATTTAGCAAACAGAACCATTTTGCCATATTTTCTGTCAAAGGAAAGTTCCAAAAAGTGGTATGTAATATTAAACAGAAAAGTCAGTGATCTGTGTTTCATATTGATAGTTATTTATTGTTTCTTTTATGATACATACCTTACACATTCTGGATATTTTCGGAGATTTGTAGTGTATTGGGATTCTAGTTGAACAGATGCATTTCTTAAAGGTTTAGAAACTTTTGGAGATTTTTAATGGCTAAAGTATTTCATCATATTTTGTTTAATATATTTATTATAGTGTCACACATTCACGGATGAATCATAGACGTCATGTTCCATTTAATTAGAATTTGTTGCAACTACTAAATAGGTAACTCTAATGCGAAAAAATGAAACACCAAAAACAGACATAAATCTAAGTGGTGATATTGAGTGATGAAATCGCTTCATTTATTATTTTCAATGAAATTTAACCACACTCGTGAAATTTTCGTTCATTTAAGGGCTCTCAATTGGAACAGAAAGATTGCTGTGGCTTGACCGTGTTGTTGTTGGCTGCTAAACAAGGATCCTACCGCTCCGCAACTCGGCTGGTCGAACTAGGTTCTGATGTAACCGCGCGAGATGTGAACGATAGAACGATCGCCCATCTGATGGTGCTTCACGGAGAATCGGGTGCACGAACTTTACTACGCATATGTGACAAGGTCAGTCGCACGAAATTGAGCAGGACTCGTGTAGCGTTGTGCTTACAACCCTTTACATACCACAACCGGTTTCTGGCCGTTTATAATCATCAGGTCAAGGTAGAAATATCAGGTTCAGTGATCCTTGAAACAGTTGTAATGTGGTAAACAAAATTATACTCAAATACCCCTGGTTAATTAGGCTCTTGCAACTAAACATGACATACGAATACAAAGCAGCAATTTGTTTAAAATGAAGCACTCAACGTTTAAAAATGGACCAATTGACCGTTGTGCTCACATATTTAAAACCTGTCTTTCTTTAGGAAAACGATTATTATAACGGTGGCATTCAAGCAAAAATTCCATTAGAACTAATTAGGCGCACTATTTTAAAACCACTTGTTTATTCGAAAAAGGTAGGTTTGTTGAGGAACAGTCAATATCAAAATAAATAGCTCTGAGTCAATGCTAGAGGTGAAAATGATATTCCGTTGTTAAAACGATAAAATGTACAGGCGAACAGCTCGTACACTGTTCGAAATTGATGATTTTCCGTCGAAAAGAAAGCTATTAACAAAATCTATTACTTTATCAGTGTTTATTTATTGTCTAGTTTACTCTTGATTTTTACTCTTAACACTTTTAACTTTGAATTTCGAATATCTGATGATACATTTCCAATTTCAACGATGAGATGAGTAACTTAAAATAACATCCTTATTCTTCCTTCTTGAACGTGCCCAAGCCACCGTGGGCGAAGCTGACGAATCAACGAATACTAGTTTTTATGCCACCTTTAAGGGTTATCTCGATATTATTTTGACGTTCGTAGATTCTATAATGGGGTTGAGTTTCACAGAATTTAGGAAGTATGCAAAGTGAAGCATCGATTCCACCTTCATGGTTTCAAGGTTACTTTCTCCAATAAATGTAATGTGATGAGCTCTCAACTCTGAAAATGCTAAATGTGTGTTTCATCAGAATCTCAAATAAAAAACGCGCTCCAGACCTGCATTTTATATGTCTTAGTAAGCTGAACAAATTTCACGACGAATAATTGATATATGATAATTCGCTAAATCCTAAAAGTAAATCGGTTCCAAGCAGATTTAGTGCCTAAAGGCATAAAAATTTTGAATATTATAGAGAAGATTTTCCCAACTAGATATTAATGTTTCTAAAATCTAGACTGAACTAGCAGAATACATTAGATTCTTTTGGTGAAGACATTAGCGGTGAAGAGTGTAACTAACTGAAAACGGAGTAAAACAATCAGGAAATCAAGGAAGCACTAATATTTATGGTATACAGTCGTTTGCTCCAATTTATTTAATTTTGTTACAAAGCAACGAATCTCTCGCTAATGGAGAAATTTTGGACTTTGACCATATTTCAGTTGAACAAAAACGTGACCAATAACGATACCCATCGTTTGCCCAAATGTGTTGCTTAATCGAATGTAGCATGCAACGAACAATTAAAACATTTTTATGACATGCAATGCATTTTTGTTCTGATAAATGCGAAAAATACCTGATATATCTGATTAGGATAGGAATCGAAGAAGTCTTTAATCATAAACTTGCGTATAATTTTCATGTGTGATAGAAATACATACAAATGAGAATCAATGTCACTTGTATAATTATATAAAAATTTGCAGTCGATAAATTTGTTATCAAAGGCAATGAAAGATCGATAAATAATGATTTTTGAACGCTTAGGTTGGGTCTGAAGTTTTAATTGCAATCTCTTCGGCTGTCTGCACGATGTTCCAGAATCTTCTTCGTGATACTTTGCGAAGAACTGCATAAACATTGAAAAAGCGTCTATTCGATTTACTCGCCGGCCCATCAATGACTCAGAAGAACTAAAATCAAACTATTCACAATTATAAATAAGCAAATGCTTAGCCAAATTCGGCTAAATTCAGACATAAGCTTTGCAAGTTTACGGCCAATGTATCCTGCTCTACAGGATCAAGTGAACGGATAAATACATATTCAGTTTTACTGGCAAGTTTACTGGAAATTTAAGCTGCTCTCCGATTATTGTTTTTGATAAAGGTTCTTCTCATTTTTATTTATTCATTTTAACAAGCTTACCGTAATAAATTTTATCGTAACTGATCCATAAAACTTTAAAATGACTCAGACTAAGCGCTTTATAAAATGTGATATCTTAGATCTAAAATAACAAAAAAATCAAATGTATTAATATTGACGAGACTGGCGTGGATGTTTAACATAACTCATGTTTCGCCTTCATTTTCAATTGCTGAGTATGGCAACATCGGCTGACATCCACCAAAGGAGGTAAAAAACATGAAAACCTTTTCCTCCAAATCAGATGACGATTCACGATGGTCGCTACATAATCTGGTTAGGAATGCGAATAGAGGCGGTACGACCAGGTAGCCCATTTGATGTGGGTAATTGACAATGTCTTATAAGGTTATTGGATGTTTCGAATTAAATATAAATTAACCAATCGGTGCTTTCCATGTAAGCATTGATTCAAGGCCATCATTGAAGCGCCCCTCCTGAATAAATTCAAAATATTTTAGCAGTCACAGAACATTAATTTAGACATATTCATGTTAGAAATCGAGTGTATATTTTTATGCACGCTGCGATCCTTAGCTATATCGCTCTGAATTACTGAAAGCAAGTGAACGAAAGCTTTCAATGATGCTCACATATAAATAGCTGTAATCAATTTGCTTCGCAAACAGGCCAACGTTTCCCCAAAGCTTCTGTTCGAAAAGGACACCAGTGGTTGTACTCCACTGCATTACGCATCCCAGTGTGGTGATCGTTTTGGTGTGCAAGGATTGATTGAGCGTGGTGCAAGTGTTCTGGCGAAAAACACGGAAGGCGACACGGCGCTTCATATTGCAGCTAGTTATGGACATTTGAAAGTGGTAGAAATCCTGCTGGAATCAGATGAAGGAATTCGCGCACTGTACCAAGAGGATTGCCTTGGTCGCTTGCCAATTCACCGAGCGGTCACTCAAGGTTATTCAGATATTACGGAACTGTTGTTAGAGAAGGGAGGGATTTTTCGAAAGTACGTGGATCTTAACATATATTTTGTTTAGTCTCTTGAATTCAAATTCGAATTCAAATTATTAGAGCATGATAATTCAAATATATTTCTGATTATATATTATTTCAACCAACAATTTAACTATTCATACAGGGAAAATTTAAATACATGTAATTTTACAGATTTTCAAATTTATCTCACAGTACATGTGCTGAAAATCTATTACCAGTTGAGAACGCATTTGACATTGCTCAAAGTACCGTTGGTAGAGAGTGGAAATGATTATCAGCCTGTATGGTTATCAGGTTATATCAAGCGCAAATTTCTCAAAAGTATTTCGATGCCTACGTAAAACATATTTCGTTTTGGAAGGGCTCATAATCACTCACATCGCTTGGTAGGATATGCATTCATTTAATCCACTACTGACGATAGTTTTTGGCTTACAAATTCGCTCGTAACTAGTTTTAAGTTATTTCGCCTCATCACGTAGGGCGATTATATTGTCGCCATAGGTCTGTTATTGAACTATGACAGAAATGGCTTTATCACAACGGTCACACATCGGACGGTGGGGAAACTGGAATTGTGAAATTACGTGAAAAAAAAAGGGAATATTTCGTATAATCTGCTACGAATGAGTAGTCACAAACACAAAAATAAATCTCCACAATGTTCAAGATTCAAGATTCAAGAATTTATGTTATAAAAAAAGCTTGTAGCTGTACAACACCATAGTAAATTCGTGTAAGAAAAAATACATATTTAAAAAGTTGAGGCGTTGAGAAGATCGATACTTCTTGTAGTTGGAAAAAATGTCATGTATTGTCTCGGTATGATGGAAAAATATTCGTTAGGATAAATGTTGTGTTAAAAAAACGGGATGTAGGGTGGAATTACTAGGCACAAATATGTCCACTTTGTTCCTGAAAATCCTTTCAATAGATGATTGTACAACACCTGACGGTAGGGAGTTCCATAAGAAACAAACGCGCACCGAATATAAGAACCGACGGCAGTTCCGGTGAGAATATGGGATACCAAATGCCAGTGGGTGAGTACGTGTGACATGGCTTGACCGGAGGCGAAATAGATGCCTCAGAGGGTGTATCTTTGAGTTCATTATTTTATAAGTTAGAATTAGATCTAATCGAACCCGTCTGCGAGGCAGTGTATCCAAATTCAGATGCACCAGTCTATCATAATATGGTAGGTTGCGTAGACAGCCAACCATTTTAGTTGCTGTGTGATAAATCCTCTCTAACAGCTTGATGTCCTTTTGTAGCCATGGTGCCCAAGCTTGCATTAAGTAATTCATCACCGGGTTAATATATGTAATTATGGGCATTGAGAATAATTCACGGGAAAAATATCTGAAAATAAGCCGAAGCATACCTAGCATGCTGCTAGCTCGCTTGTACACTTATTCGCATTGCATGCTATTCTTAAGACTTCCACTAATCCATACGCCAAGGTCCTTCCTTTTAGTTTTCCATTCCAGTTGTTGCGATCCAATGTAGTAGGAGAATGGGAAATCCTTACCTATTTGATTTGGCCAGCTGTTCAACATATCCAAATCGCTTTGTAAGCGCAAACAGTCCACGCTTGACGTGATTAGCGTCCAAAGTTTAGCATCATCCGCAAAGAGAACCATTTTGGCTGCGACAAGTTTTGGAAGGTCGTTGATGTAAACTTTAACGAGAACCGGATCAATTACAGAACAATGTGGAATACCGCTAGTGACTTCGATGTCCCTAGACATCACACCATCGATACGTACATTTGCCTTGCGATCTAGAAGGTAGCTTCTCAGTCAGGTATTAAGGCACCGAATAATATCAACATCCTGCAGTTTACTCGAGAGTATAGAATGGTCCACGCGATCACACGCCTTTGATATGCCCAAGTAACACGAATGCACACAACCACCCACAATCATTGCCTGAGACCAGTCGCTCATTGTGTCCAGTGGGTTAGTCAAGCAAGAACGAGACTTCCGAAACCCATGTTGCTCTCTTGACAACAAGTTTTGGATTTCAAGATGACTCATAATCCTTTCGCACACAATTCGCTCCATAACTTTCGAGATCACTGGAAGGAGTGTAACAGGGCGGTAATTTGCTGGGTTAGATCGAGTTTCACCTTTCAGTCAGTCGGTAAAACACCCTACCTCAAAAATTGGTTAAATAAATCACAAAGTGGTTCGTACAATTGACTGCCACATAACTTTAGGATTGCACGTGTGGTTCTGTCAGCTCCCAGGAACTTGCTGTCATTTAACCTGCGTAGGTATGTCTGCATTATTTCAGAATTGATGGATATATTGCATAGAGTCTCCGGCACAATTTATGATGACAATTCCGATGGTGTTAATGTATCCTTGTAAATAAAAACGGGCTAGATCGTTAGCGGTTTCCAACAAAGAATCAGTTTGTCCGTTATCTATCACGATCGGATAAAGACCTGGGTTTAAGCTTCGTAGAGTTTTTAACAGCAGTTTGGGATTTCGCTGCATTCTTCCTGCCAGCTGAAGCTGGTGATAGTGTTTATTTTTCTGGGTGAAATTTGTGACTTGATTCCGCAATTCGCAAAAGTTTGCCCTGGTCGATTCTGTCCTGGCGACCCTGTTAATAGACCATGCTAAATTTCGCTTTTTAACGATTCTGACTTTATATAATTTAGAAAACATTTGATTCGTCTCAAACGGTCTGTTATAGGTGCCACGCCGGGAACACTCCGCTTCATTTAGCGGCTCAATACGGGCAACTGGAAACTTGTAAGGTCCTTCTGAAATTATCACCAGCTTTGTTGAATGAGACAAATTTTGAAGGAGTAAGTTCAAATGTGACAACATTGTACTCGGTTTTGCTTCAGTTGATTAATTTTATGCATCACTTCTTCATATATAAGTGGATCTATTTTTTGACATTCTTACAACATGAAATTCGAACGCACATCGTGTTTTATAATGGAGACTTGAGTGAGTTTAAAAACATAAATTGTAAATTTTACCGCACACCGCTTAACTGTGGAAAGGTTTTATTAAACATCTTGTTTGCTTTAACTAAACATCCATTATTTCCATTAGATCCAAGAGGAACTTCGAACAAATATTTCAGTGTAAATTTGGAATATATTAGAGATTAATATTGTCTCAAAATAACTTTTATACACAATATTTATTCTTGTAGGTATAAATTGAATACAGAACTTGAGCTACATATTGATATTGTACCGGAGTCACTGAACTATCATAGATCCCATTTTCGGGTGATATAGACAAATTTGAAGAATTTCAGAATCCGAAGATGCATACTTGTCTCCTGAAGGTCCACAATAGAAATAACTCACTTATAAAAATTTTAGTCGAACCAGGTTAATATTATGATAATCTTTATACAAACACCTTGGGTGAACAATTTGGTATAGTTTTGCACTTCTTCTTCATGATTGTAGTAAGCATTTGCTTGTCCCCTTAGAATGCTTTTTGTAACCAATCCCAATTTAAACAATCCATTGAGCACATTATGCTAATTATACTAATCAGAAAAAACCCTGTTGTTTCCTTCCAGAAAACAGCTCTACATTTTGCTGCAAGTGCGGACAAGGCGGATGTCGTCGATTTTCTCCTCACTTCAGGTGCTGAATTCATGCCGTCCGACAACGGTATCTATTTTATCACCGAGGCGATGGAGTGCAAAAATTACAATTCGCTCAAAGTTATAATCATGCACCCGAGGTTCGTGCTACCACGTTCACGGACTTAACACTTGGTGGTCTTGAATTCGAAATTAAGCAGGCTGGTACTTATTTGTCATGTTGTTTCAGATGGACCGAGATTCGGGATCTTTTGAACGGGACAACTCAATGTGTCATTGATGGACTTATCCGCACGGTTCCTTCACTATGTTCCGTGAGTTAATTCCGGGTTTAGCTACGAGAACATTCAGGTCAAATTTATTTCTAATTTTACCCGGCACGTACAGATTTAGAGTAACTAACACTGATCCAATATATTGTGATCAAAGCATACACATCCTAATTAAATCGAAAACGGATGTCACCCCCGTCCCTGTTCTGTTAGTGAAGACAGATACACGGCGATGCAGGGGATGTGTCGATTATTTCGCGGTATTTATGATCAAGCATGTGCAGCATGATCCTTTCTTGTAAGTTGATGAGGAATATCGGAGTCGTGTATGATCAGTAATTGAGAGTTAAATAATGTAGTTTATGATATACATGTCGTTTTGAGCATCCGTCAAGGTCGGTGGGCGATAGATTGAGCTGACGATGCAGTCGTCTTGTGGCTCCAGTTAAGGCTACACTATATATATATATATATATATTATATATATAATCATATAATTCTATGTTAAGATCACGGATGATATTTCACTGGGGACGTTCGTGAAAGAGCGACACCACGATTCTTCGTGCACGATCATTCTAGAAGTGATTCAAGTTGGATATCGATTGTTCTTTTTAGTCATACATGGCGGAGACAAAGTTTCAGTTACAGCGATGAGATCTATTTGGTAGCGTTTGCAAGGGACGGTTAATTCGACCAATTTTCGTACAAAATTTCGGCATTCGCGTATAGATATTGGAAGGAGCTTTTAGCATGTAATGATTTGTCAGTAACAGTTTATATTAGCCAGGCTTTGTAGACACCAGTAAAGCGAAATTTCTGTCTCGAGAATATTGGTGCAAATTACACTTAGTGACTTCTCGTGCATTTAAAAGTTGTGTGTACTTTTGCATCCCCACACGGTTATGAAAATGTTCCAGCATTGTAGACAGTTTAGTCAGACAATATAAGATGAAAACCTGTCTTTGCGAGTTCTCTCAGAGGTTAAACTGTCGCCGGGTTTGCGTCATATAAGTTTTTGATCAATGAACTTTCTCGATTGATCATCACAATCGATCTTCCTTGTGCCGCAAAATCACAGGAGTTTTGTTGATATCCCTGATCCTATTGCTTGTATCGTGTGAGGGGAATTGTGATGGCCTTATCGCCACGTCGCTATTTGCGGCTTTATGGTCATCGACTTGTAACAATTTGTATTTTCACGGACCACGTTGTGTGGCCTTAAAATGGTCGCGGTGGGGTAGCAGGCACCGAAACGCGTAGCTAGGCGCGTAAACATTGGTTTGCGGTCAATGGCCAAGTAGTGTACTGATAGTTGATGGGCTTTTGGGGAACGTAGTATGAAAGTTTAATAAGGATACTGAATCGAAATAGTTCCACGCAAATGGGCATGACAAGCACTTTTGATTGAAGTAATCCGGGGTAAGATTTCGTTGGATAGAAATGCAGAGGCGAAATCCTATCTAAAGATCGGCAAATGGTCATGCCACGAGTCCTTCGCAAACGAAACGGTTAATATGAGAGATGAAATTTTCTTAATACGTTGGTGGCCACATTTGTAATCAGTTCGAATTCAAAAAGTCCCAAAGACTGAAGATTCAGCCGAAGAATATTTACAGCAGATGCGTGGCATTTTAACCTCTCTGATTTTTATTTGTAAAATTTTCTCTTCATTTGTTTTGCAGTTATTCATGAACGCCTTATGCTTCGCGTTGATAAAGACTGTCATCTTTTGAGCGATTTCTTCATGGCGATTCAATCCATAGCGACATATATCACGAAAACATGATCACAATTAACCAGAATCATTACCTATCGTTCAAATTAGAATATTAGAATATTCGAAGCCCGATAATGCAAATACACTGTCCCCATCACAATGATATATGGTGTTCGCGTCTCACATACTGAAATAGAAAGGTTCCTAGAAGGTTTGCATTCATTATTCAGGATTCTAGTAGTTGTTTTCTTGGAGGACGAATCATTTTCAAGGTCAGAAATAAATAATTAAGTAATGTTGAGGTATGTCGATGTTTGACATCTTAGAATATTATGCACACACAACAAGCAGTTATTGTAAATATGTATTGATACGATGTAGCCAGCGAAATTGATTCCAGCGGTTCTAAACGACTCTATATATCTCTGAATAATTTTCACCTACAACAATTTTGCAAAGTTTGCGTTAGAGATTCACGGTAAAATCTTTTCGGTTGAATGAATGATTTTTTACATTCTCTAATTCAAGGAATGTTGAACAGCTACATACTGAGATTTTATGATTCCAGAAACGTTAGAAATCGCACTATGAAGACATGTTTGGCTTTCTAATATCTAGCGTAAAAATAAATACTAGCCGACATTTGTAAGGTTTTGTTAGGATAACAGACTTCGAGAACCGATCCGTTTCAAGCTACATAATTCTGCACACACCAAATCTCTGTTCCTATACAGCTTGACACCAACTATATATGAGATCTCACGTATATTCATTTATATTCGTTTTGCATCACTCGTAAAAATTTTCCGGAAAATCTTGTGACCTTATCCAGTGAAACTATATTTAAACAATAATCTGATGCTATCATTTAAACAACGTAAAAGAATTTACTTAGAAAGTTTCATATGCAATTCTTTATCTATTATCCATTCTCTGAGTGTGATTTGAAACTGTTGCTGTTGATAACACTCAAACATTTATGTATGTTTCTATCCTTCAAATCCAATAAATGTATACTTTTGAAATCAGATTTGTAAATTCAAATCTGACGTATAAATATTGGTAACCCACATTTTGCGAATCACTCTCTGTTAGTTGGTCATGTCAAGAGGTATCGTGACGGAGAAGGACGAAACATCTGGGGAAATTAAGGTAAGCAATTTTCAGATCCTTGAATAAATTAAGTCGTGATTCCACCAAAATATATTTTGCGCATGTCAACATGATTTGCTTAGCTAGCTGTTGTTACTTCTTGCTTACAAGCTATAACCAAATTAGCTTTTGATTATCGTAAACTTCTGTTCATGGAACAGAATGCAATGCTTCTGCTGGTGTTAAAATATCTACTCCTCCGGAAGCTGCTTCAAAGCATACTGTCCGAAATTAATTGAAGGTGATTCCTAATGTGCCTTTCAATTTACTAATGAGATATTTAGTGCAGATTTATTCATAGTTTTAATAATAGATGATATGCGGGTAAAAAGCTATGCTTTGCACGACACACAAAAATGTACATCTGGTCAAATGGTAAAAATATCACAATATTGTTAGAGATTATTGTCAAACGTGAAAAACATACTTGTCCGTCTGTATTGAGCCGAATGCCAATTTAATATTCAAGTCTCATTTCGTAGGGATAAATACAAAGTCCCAGGAGGAGTTTGCAGTTCTGCGCTGTGGAGTTTCCAATAGCTGAGTTTTTTTTCAACCAAGGATCTCACGCTGGTATAGTATATTCGATATGACGACCGATGTAGGTTGAAATCAATTTGCAGATAATGTTGGCGTCAAACGAGCCTAAGACTCTTCAAAGGAGACCCAAGTTGCTTTAAGCTTTGCTGGCAGCGAGATGACATTGCATTGAGTTTCCTAAGTCAGAGTGGATGATCTTACCTGAATCTTTTTCGGACGAGGCGGGTTTAATAACAATGCGGCCTAGATAATATTCGTTTATCAACTTGCTGTTGGGCGACAATAGGCTGCATTTCGAAGCATTCAGTGGAATTTCGTTTTCTAGGGACCAAGTATAAATCAAATCGAGATCCCGTTTCAGGTTCTGTGTCGCATCTGGAGTTTATCTTGCGGCAAAGGTTTGCGTCATTAGCGAAAATAAGCACCGACGACTGCACTACAGTAGGCAAGCCGTTTATATATCAAGAACAAAAGCGCACCGGGCACTGAAACTTAAAGGGCACCAAGGGAAACTTTAATCGACTTGGATAGTTCAATTGTGACTCTCACATACATCTTACGGGCTATTAGCCATCCTTTAATCCATGCATGGAGTTTATCCTATACTCCGTAGGTGAGTAGTTTCGACGAAAGTAGTTTGTGATTGACAAAATCGAAAGCATTTGAGAAATCGATATAAATCACGTCCACGGATTTGCCGGCATCCAGTTGCTCAGACCAAGCTTCTTTTGCTAATATCAAGTTTGTCAGGTATGCTGTGCTTCGCAGATTAAAATATTAATCTCAGTCATAAGCTATGATGGACTCCATTACTTTTGATAGCACTGGTCGGACAATAGTTCAACGGATTTTTTCTCTCGCCACCATTGTAGATGGGACTAGTCAGGGCAATTTTCCAAGTTTCTGACACAAAGCTCTGTTCGAACATTATCATAAACACATCAGATGTCAGTATTGCCAATTTGGAAGACCGATTATTCAAAAGGTTTGGGTGTATATTATCTACACCGGGTGAACCTGTTTTCTTCATCGTCATTAATTTTGTTTGAACAACGTGGAGGGAAATTCCACCCTGTGGATAATTGGCAGGCTACAGCTGTCAGAGTTTAAAGATTGTCCATGTGTCAACACTTGTGAGATTACTGATGAAAATTGTTGTCGAAAAACGTTTGCACAATCTTTAAATGATGTCACTAGGCCAGTAGCAATATTCCCATTTTAACATTCCGGAGGTCGTTGCTGTGTTGGTATAATGCCTTGAGAGACGTAACAAATTTTTTGACTAGACTGATTTGGTAGTGTTTTCTTTAATTTCGAATGTGTGAGCAAGAACAATGCTTTTTTGTTTTGTTGTTTACCTGCTGGTGAGTATTCTCAAACAAGAATTATATCCTCAAAACTATTGAATTAATAATTCTAACTTTTAAATTGGAGTACCATAAAGCATCTCATAATATCCTTCTCAGAATGACAAAAATTATGTTGATTGGATTTTTTTTAAATGTTGAAACGTGCTGAGGTATTGCGATTCCTCCGTGTTTTTTCAGATCACGTATGATTTCTCCGTTTTCGAAAAGTGTCAGAATGCAAACAACCCGGTCCCGATCGAACCAATGCATCGAGCTAAAGTAAGCGGCCTAATTTCTGAGGTTACAAATTTTCACTTCGTTTGTTTGATATTACAGTTTTGATTATTTTGCTAATAATTTTCGTTGACATCTACTGAATTGCTGTCTTGTTTAGCTGATGGCCAATTTACAACGAAGAGATTTACTGTTCCATCCGCTTTGTCAAGCATACTTGGACATGAAATGGTAAGTCAAATTGATTCAATAAATTCCAACAATTGCAGGAAACATGGCAACAGAAACACTAATTTGATCATGATTTATTATTTTTTCGCGTAGGTGATAGGAGTCTTATATGAAGAAGAGATATTCTTATGATGGACCTTGTAATTAATTTGTTGATGACCGTATTATGATAATTTTATTTATTATAATACCAACAATATTTTTTATACCACATTATTGTATATCGCTCACCTACGTTTGTAAACGTCCTTGGATAAAAACTTCGTTAAAAATGTTTTAATGAGATATGACTATTACGTATGTAACCTAACGCATCTATGATTAAAAATTATTATTATTATTATTATTATTATTATTATTATTATTATTATTATTATTATTATTATTATTATTATTATTATTATTATTATTATTATTATTATTATATTTTTATTATTATTATTATTATTATTATTATTATTATTATTATTATTATTATTATTATTATTATTATTTTTATTATTATTATTATTATTATTATTATTATTATTATTATTATTATTATTATTATTATTATTATTATTACTATTATTATTATTATTATTATTATTATTATTATTATTATCATTATTATTATTATTATTATTATTATTAACATTTCAAATGTAAATTACGCAAGCTTTCAGAAGAAGTATGTAAATAAATGGCACCTAGATTATAGAGTAAGTTTCAAAAATTCTGTGACTAATACGATCTTCAAAATGATTCAGTAATGGAAAAACGAAGTAAAAATTAACAAAAAATAAGCACTTACATGAATATAAAACACATTAACATGCATCTCCTTCACACAAAACACCCCACGACCGGTTTCGTGCTGTTTGCACTCATCAGGTAGGTTGCATACAAGCGCAACTTGCTTAAGCACTTCTATGCTTAACCCACGAATTAATAATTTTGAAGATAATTTAGCTGGTTCCAAGGTTGTCACGGCCGGGGCTTTTTAGGGATAATCTCCCAATTCCAAAAATGCTCCAATGGCCCGCGTCTCATATAGCCTCTGACAACCAAGTCCAGCTCCTGGCCTGCACGCGTGGTCATGTGTGACCCGGCGGAACTGCTTCTACTGACACGAGAAAGGGCGAAAGCGGCTGACCGGCGCCACAAAACCAGCATGCTTCGGGCAGGTGGAGCTCGTTAGTCCATGAAGGCGTCCCACCTAGGGGAAGGAAAACCCGTATCTCAAACCTCCACTGCCTTGTGACTACATCCATTCATAAGAAAAGGCTTCAGGAGTCAACTTCGAGGAACAATCCGGAGCCGGAGTCCCGTTAGTCAGTCCGAAGTTTAATCAACTTCGTCCTGCAAGCTCCTGCGACGGCATTGTTGTCCAAACGTATCAGCCTAGCTGTTCCTTTGGTTCCAGTGGTGCCGTGGAGATGGAGCACTTGCTGCATGGGCAAAAGCTAGTTCTCCATATTGAACTGCCCTGGCGTACATCACAACGCACCAATGGAGAAGACACTCCATTCCGCTTCTACGGAAAATAAAACGGGAAGCAGCAGATACCAGTTAAAAGCTATGGCTCGACTGTCGTAGAGCTAAGCGCCTGGGGCTGCTTTCGACGGTGGGAGAGACTTCCAGGTCTCATTGGACGGCTACCGCAGGCCTCAAGCTGGGCAGCCCCCAGTCAATAAGGTGCCGTCTCGCTACGGTCTGCTATCCTCATTGTGTGCATGAGGATTAGGAATCAACCGACAAGCAGACTGTATTTTTCCGCAACAGCGAATCGAAATACCAAACAACAAATGTCAGTTCTGGAACTTGGAACCTGGAACGTCCGGTCCATGCTTCCAGGATTACATGACGACGTCTCGAATATCAGAGGCGTTAGAAAGTCCGCCGTGATTAACAACGAGCTAAATAGGCGATTACCAGACACTGGTAAGCTAACAGAAAGAGATTACACATTCTTTTGGAAAGAAAGAGGTTACGATGAGCCTCGACTGCATGGAGTTGGGTTTGCCGTGCGAAACGACATATTAAAAGCAACAGAACCGAGTATCAGCGGGAGCGAACGGATTTGGACTTTAAATCTGAGGTGCATTACTGGTACCATTAAGTTGGTCAACGTTTATGCACCGACGCTCTATGCGACTCCTGCTGAAAAAGACGCTTTTTATCATAACCACACGGCCGTCCTGAAAAGCGTGCCACAGAAAAACTGTGTAGTGGTATTGGGTGATTTAAATACCAGAGTTGGTGCTGATTACGAGTCTTGGCAAAACTGTCTCGGAAGGTTCGGTGTAGATAAAACCAATGAAAATGGGCAACGCCTTTTAGACTTGTGCACACAGTTCAATCTTTGTGTCAGTAACACTTTCTTTCAAAGAAAACCACAGCATAAATTCTCTTGGAAACATCCTCGCTCTAAGCATTGGCATCAGCTTGATCTTATTCTTGTTAAGCGAACTAATATAGGAAACGTGCTTCTCACCAGATCATATCAAAGCGCAGACTGCGACACTGATCATTCACTGGTCTGTGCAAAACTGAAGCTTCTCCACACCAGATTTCGCCGCACCAAATTGTCTGCTAAGCCTAGGATAGACGTCACTCGCATGTGCGAACCTAATCTAACTGCGAGATTCGCAAAAGCCTTCACAGACGAGTTCAACAAGACAACCCCACTTGAATCTGATTCATAAAACTGGGAATGGATAAAAAGCTGCATATGCCGAGTCGCACTTTCCACGTTCGGTCCGAAGAAAGCTCAAACGAGCGACTGGTTCGAAGCAAACGCTTCTGAGATGACTGCTGTGCTGGATGAGAAACGCTCAGCATTCTTGAGGTTCAAAGGTATGCCAACAGATGAAAACTTACGTCTTCTAAGAGCAGCTAGGAATAAGGTCCAACAGACTGCAAGGCGTTGTGCAAACGACTATTGGACTGAAGTTAGCCTCAATATCCAAAAAGCTGCGGATACCGGCAATTTTCTGGGTATGTATGATGGGATCAAGAGAGCCATTGGCCCAAACAAACTTAAAACGGCTCCCATTAAGTCTTTATCTGGTAAGCCGATTGTCGACAAAACTCAAGAGATGGAAAGATGGGTAGAGCACTTCTCCTCTCTTTACTCTAGGGACAGTACGGTTCTACCGCATGCACTTGAAAATGTCGAACGGTTGCCGACCATTGAATATCTAGATACCCCTCCTACTCTTGATGAGCTCAATAAGGCAATCGACCGCTTAGCGAATGAGAAGGCCTCTGGTGACGACGGAATTCCACACGAGCTCAACAAATGGTGTAGAGCAGCATTATTACTGCCTCTTCACCATTTGCTTCTTCAGTGCTGGCAGGAGGGGGGTGTCCCACAAGAGATGCGAGACACAAAGATCATCACGCTATTTAAGAATAAGGGTGACAGAGGCGACTGCAGCAATTACAGAAGAATTTCCCTCCAGAATGTTGTAGGCAAATTGTTTGCTAAAGTCTTATAGATCCGGCTGCAAGTTTAAGCTGATAGAATTTACTCCGAATCTCAATGTGGCTTCCGCAAGGTAAGATCAACCGTTGACATGATCTTCTCCCTGAGACAACTTCAAGATTTAACTAAGGCATTCTACTACGTCAGCAGGGAGGGTCTTTTCAAAATGCTTGATCTGATAGACTGCCCCCCAAGGCTGCTCAGACTCGTTATTTCGTTCCACTCAGGCATGAAAGGCTCAGTCCATTTTAACGGTTGCAGTTCAGAAGCATTTGAAATTCGCCGAGGCGTCAAACAAGGGTGTGTTCTTGCTCCCACGCTGTTCGGCATTTTCTGTGCTCTGCTTCTGAAGCACGCTTTTAGGACGAGAACAGAAAGCGTTTACATACGCACGCGAAGTGATGGTAATCTTTTCAACCTGAACCGGTTGAGAGCACAAACCAAAGTACGGGATGTGATAATACGTGACCTGTTGTTTGCTGACGATGCAGCCTTTATTGCTCACTCCCAAGAGAACCTACAGTCGCTAATGGACATTTTCGTTGGCATGCAAAGTCTTTGGTCTAACAATCAGCATGAGCAAGACTAAATTCCTTAGTCAAGGGACTGTATCGCCATCAATCATCACTGTTGGAAACTGTCAGCTTGAACCAGTACATCATTTCACATATCTTGAATTGGTTCAACCATTGCGGATAACCTCTTGCTAGACACGGAGATTGATAAGCGGATTAGCAGAGCAGCTGTCATTTTGTCCCGATTGAACTCTCGTGTTTGGGGTAACCGCAAGCTGACTGTAAAGTCAAAGATGATGGTATACAGCGCGTGCGTACTAAATGCTTTACTATACGGCAGTGAAACCTGGACCATCCACGAAAAACACGAACGGAAGCTGAATGAATTCCATCTACGAAGCATCCGTCGTATCTCGAACGTATCGTGGATATACAGAGTGACTAACGCTGAAGTGCTTTCAAGCGCTGGGTTACAGAGCTTGTTCACCCTATTATGTCAGCGCCGCCTGCGGTGGCTTGGTCATGTCTATAGAATGGAAAATAGTCGTATTCCGAAAGATCTACTCTACGGTGAGTTGCAATTAGGAAGTCGACCATTGGGCAGACCGCACTTGCGGTACAAAGATGTTTGCAAAAGAGATATGAAAGCTCTTGACATTGACCTCGCAAGCTGGGAAGAACTTGCTCTTGACCGCTCGCTTTCGAGGCATTGTGTAAAGCGTCGTCTGCAATCTGGGGAGGAGCAAATACAGCTCTTGGCTGCTGAACGCAGATCACGCCGCCGGCATGCAACTGATGCAATACAACAGAGTTCTGACTATCGTTGCAAGCGCTGCGGGAGAGATTGTTCCGCCGGAATCGGACTGTGTAGTTATTCAAAAAGTTGCAAAACATGAAATTCATGCGATGTGATGTACATCTATGGTCGACATCGACCGACGGAGGCCAACAACAATTTAGCTGCATAAACCAGCTGCATTGAACCAGCTATTATAGAAGCGTATATTGTGGACAAGAGCACAAATTTTGCATGAAATAATAAGGTTTAAAATTAATTTTCAGATTAATTGCATCTCACTCCAATGAATATGTACAATTTTCTTCAGGTTATATATTTAAAGATTGTTGTTTGAATAGTTCATATAATATGAACATCCATTCGTTTATTTGCAACGTTTCACCATTTCAACTTTGCAGGAACGCGTATGGGCGACTGATACACATATTCCAATTCGCCTATTTTTTGGCCATCATGATAATTGTGACAATTTACGTTGTAAACGATGATGTGGGTATCGGCAGTGGCGTGAAGCTAGAAGGTGAACAAAGTTATCAGGTGGGTTCGAAGCAAATATTGAAGGTGCGCTTTCAGAAGTAAATGAAATAGTTTTCTACTTAGAATGTCAGCATTTGCATGAATTTTTGGTGTGATTTTAAAGTGCATTTGAAATCGTACACCGCTAAAAAATATACTGGACTTACGCCAAGTTTTCAATAGTGATGTTTCCATCTCTTAGCACCGTAAAGATAATCACTTTTGCTGAGTTTTGCTTGTTTAATTACATTTGTGAGTCATATGAATATTTAAATTCATTACGATTTTCGAGCGTAATTTGAATGTAGTGGCTGTGCGAGATGTGAGCAACACAATTCAGTGAAATTAGCGAAACTTTGGAAGAATGTGGGTGAATAGCGAATGATTCGAAGCATAAATCTTGTATAGATGAAATTCAAGATTGTCGAATGATACATCAAGGCCCCGAACTTGAATCAAATGATACCAATGTTGGCAGTTCTATTCGATTCTGAATTCGCTTGGAATGTTCCAGTGTCAGAGGTTGATCATTTATTGAAATGATTTATCTTGAATATATCTACTGGCATATGATTACCAAATAGATGAATTTTTTGCATTAGGTACCAAGATAATCAATTTTGAATACCTAAAGTTGCTCAGAACCTCAACGGAATGTTTATTGAATAAATTTAGCATTTTGCTGCAGCAGCTCTACCACATCGTAATGGAACCATTAATGATATTCAGAAGCACATTACGATGTCCGTTCATAAGGGTTCACGTAACTGCATATAATTCATGAAAATATTTTAGGAGTATTACTAGATTTTCGGTTCGAGTGAATGTAATGGAACGGAAAATTGCCAGTAATTTAAGTGTTAACGCATTCATAAATTTTCTCACACTAATGCACATTTTACCGTTAGTGCGAAAATCATTTAAAGTCCGTTTCTACAATTCCTTGATAAAATTTATTGGTTCTAATTATTTTTTTCTATTATAGACAAGCGTACATGCTAAAGCTCACTTTAAAAGAGCTTTCCATTGGACTATGATAGTGATAATCACATTCCACGGGACATTGAAGTTGATTCAACTAAAACGTCTGGTAAGTTTCATTTTCAACCACCATTCCAGCCTACTCCGATATAAATGCCATATCTCAGATTCACGTTGTTTCTAGAACAATCGATGGAAAGAATAAAGACAACCGAATATATTTTGGAATAGTTACCAACGCCTACACTCTACACAGGTTTCGGTTCTGTCCCTCGGATTTACTAGAAAAATCGAATGTTTAAGCAATAGGAAAACCCACCAATTTAAAATCATTCACAAAATCATTCACAGTCTAATCAGTATACAATGAGTGAAGCCATCAAAGTAGTGACATGGTGAGGCTCCTTATTTGTCGTGTATCGAGGCAGTTGATGTTACCTATCCGAATGTCTATTACTTCGTAGACCCCGCTGAGTGGATACGTAACCAATTTTAATCACGTGCCCAAGTATAGCCCAGAGTCTAATCCTAATTGTAATCTTTAGATGCATCGCTAGCTCTAGGTAACAAGATTACCACAAATCTCGCCCCACCAGAAAAGAAGTAGAAGTTGGTCCGTGTATATCATGCTTATGTTAAAGAATGTATCAGCCAATTTCCTATGGACCAACCTCAGGAATATCAAAAAAATACCCACGACGTTGTGTGACCAGTATTCGTTCTCCGGGTCGAATGTTTTCATCGGTTATGTTTTTTACGAGTTAGACTGTTTATGAAGTGTCCCCTAAGATCAATAATCGATGATGGTTCGTCATCTGCACTTGAATCCAAGCAGGTCGTGACTCGGTTTAAACATACCATTTTGCCTTCTGTGACGTATCCATGTGAAGCGATCTTCATTTCACTCACAGCGAGATACCTTTTGTCAAACGGATCTCGTTATTTAATAATTATTTCATCTCAATAATATAATATGCATGAATTCGTGTTAGGAATTTCTTCTCGATATGCATGATTTATTGAACAGTAGTCAAGTTTGAAATTTCTCTTGTCTGTCTATCAATCGTTGTCATTTGCCGGAAATATTCGAGGTTATAGTATCCATTCAAATTTAGTGTTTCTACATTGTTATCAACACTGGATTTTACACAAG
>JACCGJ010016908.1:0-16786 GCA_013407085.1 Atriophallophorus winterbourni | reverse complement strand
TATAACGACACTATTTCGCGTTAGGAGTGGCAAACAAAACCACGTTAGGAAAACGATGATTTCCAATTCGCAATAAGTGGCCTAACCGGCGAAGTCTATGCACGCTGACTTGTTTTTCGAGATCTACGCCGCTATCAAAGATTCTATTACGGGGTGGAAAGAAGAAGAAAGCTTGTGATGATGCATGACGCTGAAAGCATCAACGAAGCTGCCGTTTTAATGTCGCTTTGGTTGTTTGTGAAACTTGATTGAATGCATGTTCCGTTCCAGGTGTAGGCGCCTCATTCCAATTTGTTTGTGCTTACTCCTCCATAGAATCTGTAGCTGATTAACTCCCATCGTTCCCCATCTTTAGACGTTTTTCATAGTTGTATGGCAGTTAAGCATTCGGCAGATGTCAATGGTGTAATGCTCTCTCCGATGATGATGATGAATACGAATAGTTGCGTTACGTACATGGAATTTGGTTGTTTCAATCTTGTCTTCGTACAATTATTTGCACAATTCTCTATGTTGGGCCTCACTAAACACAAATTCATTGGTTGCACATCACACCGAGTCTGGTTTAGTTCAAGCCTGTTCGTATTGTTGATTCCCGGTGATGGATAGGTGAAGAATTGTGTTTATTGTGAACACTACATGCATCTTACTCGACGTATTCGTCCTGTGAATTTCCGTTTGAACATACCAAGCTCAGTCACGACAACCTCTCCGCACATACCGTTTCGAATTTCAAGACTAAAACACACGTTTGAGAGAAGACCCATTTGATGATCATGTGATTTGTTTACCTTTTCACTCTCGCATAGTGCGAATGATTTTTTCATCAACAAGTTGGCGCCTTTTTTAAATTGTTCATTGCATCAACAAATTCCTCGTGCTCGTTTATTACGTTTACAAAATCGCCTCGTGATTATTGTTTAGTTGAGGCTATTTTCTGCTGAGTGTTTGTTTATCAGTTGGACTAAGAATATCTCGTGATTTGGTTTAACTCTGCATCCGTCATCGCCACTACGTCACACAGATAACTAGGTTGAATAGGTTGCGTTCCGTGTAAAGTTGCTGATGGAGCAAATGAATGTGCTGGATTCAACGGTGCATTGAATTTAATTTCCGTGTTTGTCAAGCAGTCGTTCAGTATATGTTGCTCCATGTATGTATGAATCTATTAAATCACGTCTGATCCAGGCAAAGTGCAGCACAGTCATTGACTGCACATGGGCTAAGATACTGTCAGGTTGCCTAGGCCTAGACAAATGTGAGAAATGAAAATAAGTAATGGAAATGACAGTGAGACTCCAACGTGTTTTCGCATGCATCTCAGTATCGGTAGTAGCACGGCGTTAGCTGCACGATTGCACATCCGTGCTCCGTGATCCTTCACTGACGGATTAACACGATCGCTTCAGGCCTTGGACAATGGCTACATCACACCATCCTGGGCAGTATTACATCAGTAGCAGGTACCAAGTGCTTAACTGCGATACAACCAGGATACGATAAAATCTCACAGAGAAGCGGCAGGCTGAGACCTGTAGAACGTTATGCGCAGGCACACTTGGATGAGGTGAATAAACATCGAATCAAACAAGAATCCAATCAATTGCTTATGCTGTAATCTACGGCTTCCGCAAGAGCACAAACATCAATGTAATTACAAGTACATTCTTTCACCGGGGTCTATCACGATTATGTGAATAGCCTAAACCGTTTTTCTCATGCGCCCTAGCCTGTCATTGTGTCTATACACAATTATTAATTGAAGGTGAATTTCCCGTAAAACAGTTGAAATATGATTCGGGGCGATCGTATAGTCATAATGCAATCGGTTAAAGCAGTTTTTGGGCATCGTTTCGCTTCTGACGCAGAACCTTCGTCAGACCATGGGTGATAGTCAGCACATGATACATGGCTGAGTATCCCTCCACCCACCTCCTTTGTTTGATTTTACCGCTAGCAGCCTACAGTATACCTAGAGCGTGTCAAATCACGTAGGATCAGTTGTCGATTTGCCTAATATTCACATCAATTAAGTACAAGTGAACAAGGTCAAGGTCGGTTGACCGTCTAAAAGTTTCTTATTTCTTGTCTTGTCTTCATTTCCCCCCATATATATCGTGTATTGAGTCAAAATGCAGCATCTGTCAACTTGCATCTTCTGATCGTTCTATGTCAATGGTATTTCCAAAAAAATTCAATTTGTTTTTCGAGAAAAACTCTCAAGGTCAACTGACCAAACAACAACTGATTACATTGCTCAGACTTGTCTTTGTACCCGATGGACCTTCCCGTTAAATTTTTCATTTCGCGTCTCCTCAGGTCGGTATCATCGCGGTTGGTTTTATCTACTCTTTGCGCGCCCTTCGTGCACGCGGCGGCTACTTGAACATTAAACAACTGATTGAAGACCCGTATGCGAACAAGAAACTACGCAAAATCATCGACACACTGTCCTACGACGTGTACAGTCAGTGGGTCAAGAAGGGCGAGGAGCAAAATCGCGCTGCTTTGTTCGAGAACGCCCCTCGTCGCGATCTGATCGAGCCGCCGGACAAAGACGACGACGAGGAGAGTGACTATTTCTCGTTCTATCGCACCGACACATTGGACTACAACGCGTACGACTATGACGATGATGAGGGTCTGCGTGCGCCCATTCGGATTAATTACTGAACCCCGCCTTCACAACCCCAAACACAGTGCAATATCCCACCGCCAACCCATGCTTCGTAATTTTTAACACTCTTTGCGTGCTGATTAGTGTTTTTACTCCATGTTGTAGTATGCGCTGTGCGCTACCGCCGAGCCCAATCGATTAGATTTGTATAATGCATCGATTTGCGCTATATGACCTGTTTAAAACAAACCCCACGAGCAGTACTTTTGTCATTTAATCATTGATTTTTCCCTAGATTGTTGTTTTTGTTTTGATTTATGTCATCTGGTTGGTGTGGGGTTTGCGCCAACATGCTCAAGGCGTCGAATAGATTCGCATTTGAGAATACAAAGGCCGGTTAGCATGCTATCTGAACACTCGGGAGACTGTTGGGTAGTTTTCGGTCTGCATAAACTCAAATCGGTCGTTTGACCGCGACGGCCTAAATATTAAATATCTCAGGGTTGAAATCTTTGGATATAACCGTGTCGTATCCTTGTAGTTTTGACAACGAGTCGAATCGAGGCCAGATGAAATTTGTCGTCATAATCTAACTCTCTAATCATGGTTGCTATAATGGTCTAACAGCTGTATTGGATGCTTATTGTTATCAAAGTGGTGTTGAAACCGATTTTTTCAGACATTTTTATAGTGATTATAACTCACTCGGTTACAGAAGTGATTTCAGCGCCTTTATTTATTGCTTAGTTTTGGTGTCTGATCAGAGGAAAATAATTGATAAAACATTTATGAGCAATAAGACACTAATCATTTACAAGCGTTTCTATTCTTTACCCAGAACCACCGTGATTTTGATTTTAGGAGACTTGTCTAACTGTTGTTTCGAAGTCAAACTTGGGTTTACCATCCCTCCACTTTTTGCGTCTGTTTTACCTGATATTGCTATCTCCACTTGATGAGAGCGTGGAATGTGAGCCAAAAACAGCGGCACTACACATGGCAGAGGCGTCTACAGACCATAACTAGTAACCTTTCCGAAGTCGGCGCAGCAACTTTTCCTGACCGGAGTCCCCAAGATTAGATATCGCAGTGGTTACTTACAATTCAGGATATGTCCAAAACCGTGTTCAGTTGTGATACTGCATTAAGCATCTTCTTGGTGTATTTGCTTAACATCGTATATTCTCAAGTGGATGGACGAGGGAAACTTGTTATAATGCGCGACAGTGAAAGACGCAAACAAGCTGTTATGCTGATGTCGCTCTACTCGTTCACGAAACTTGATTGAATGCACGTTCCATTCGAGGTGTGGGCATTTCATTCCACTTTGTGCTTACTCTTTTATAAACTTCATAGCTATTTAAGTCCCACCCTCCACATCTAGGATTTTACTGTTAAGCATTCGGTACATAATACCGATGTAATGCTTTCTCTGATGTTGATGAAAAATAGTGAAGATTGTAAATAATTCGTTCTTGTAACACAATTAGCAGTCAGGTCAAATGCGTCGACAGTCAGTAAATGTGGCATCCCGCATCATTTTAAGCTGCCGAGAAAACCGGCAGGTTGGCCATCCATCACCCAAATTGGATATGCCAGTCATATCAGCCAATAAAAGTACTTGTGATATATTGCGTGTCCCCAGGAATTGATTTATCCACGTGACCTTAGCCATCAGGTCGTTCCGGTTAGCGGCGCAATGATTCGTAAGGGAAACTACATTAGCAACACGCTGCGATGGCGTATTGGTTGTACATGCCATTATCCCGCGAGAGGGCCGCTGCTGTGTATTTAATGAAAACCTAGATATATCAGTTTTTGATCGCATCTGACAAGGGCTTTTGAAATAACAAGCAGGTAAAAATGCAGTTAACGAGAGGAAAATCTTCACAACGAAAGGTCTCGTTCTTCAACGGACAAAGATCAACGTGCATGAACGCTAGTATGTGCAACGGATGTTGATCACCACAGCACAAAACAGCCATTAATGGATTACACACCATACCGGTGTATCAAATGGAGCTTGCTCTCAACAACATATCTTAGGCAACTTTGGATTGATCTGGCAAATACAATTTAAACCTGAACCAAGCTCCTACTGACACGTGGGTCAGAGGAAGCTCGCCAAAAGCGAAATGTGACCCGAAAACTGTTCTAACCTATTCATCGCAAAATTTCGTTTCATTGTGAATAACTACTTATCCCGGATTCCCCACCCTATTGTGAATGAATGAAAGCACAAGTCTGATCCAGCCACAGACCACACTTGGGATAAGATACTGTCAGGTTGCCCAGGCCTAGACAGATATGAGAGACACAATAGAATAGAAATGATAGTGAGACTCCAGCGTGTTTCAGCATGCAGCTCACTACCGTTAGCCAATGAATTTAGCACGGTGTTAGCCGCACAGCACACAAGTTCTACACGATTGCACATCCATGCACAGATACGGTAGACCAACCCTGTTGTATTTGTAGAATCAGGATGTACGGTGGTGAAGTACACTAGCAAAGAGTGTCGATTACGAGCCCTTGGATGATCTGTAGAAAACCACACACTGGCACAACACAAAGCGCCGGGCAACAATAGCGAATCGCAATAATTCTGGTTTCACAATAGCGATTCGATTGACAATCTGTTCGGCAACTGGTTTAAACGATGCGCAATTCGCCAAAAGAGCCCTGCGTGTCCTGGACTCAGATGCACCCGGGTTGGCACGAAAACGACAGGCAAATCAGAGCAAAGTGACAGCCGCCACACGAGATTAGCTTCCAAAATATAGGCCTGTGAAAGAAATCCATGCGAACGTGGATGTTTAAGCCTGATTTATTCTTTATTATCGGTGAATTGAGTATCCTCCACAAGCTGTGTCGGATAACAACGTGATAGATTCTAGGACCGCGGCGAGATTTGACTTCGTTTAACTTGGGGAAATCATCCTCCCGAACAGTTACACACGTGCTGTTTCGTGCTATATTGAATTGCCACCGATACCGAACTGCATGCGGAAAAACCCCGAAGTCTCATTGGCATTTCGTTTTTCCGCATATCTGTCAAGGCCTAGACAACCTGACAGTATCTTAGCACATGTGCAGTATGGCAATTTGCATGGATCCAGGTTTTTAATGTCATACATACAGCATTCATAATAGGCAGATCTATGGACAAAAATCATGTGATTCACATGCACCGATATGACCGGTCTACATGTCGTTTAAACCCAGTAATGCTGTAAATATCTTGACGTCTCCCATATTACAGTTGGGTTTTGTTACTTGTGTGATTTATTGCAAGGGCGAGACTTGTCGAAAAATGTACATAAAATGTCAATTCTGGGGATTTTGCTGTGCGAGTTTGAAGGGAACTGCTGTGTTCTCTTCGAAAGCGGGTGCCTTACCAAAGACGCTGGATAAAGCTGACTCGATCGGATTTGCGAAATATGCAGTAAAATCATCGGCACCGAAGTATACAGCTTTGGCCACGCACTACGTGGATCGTAAACCAAAACGTTCCTTCGTATACAGCGGCTAGTTTAACCTTGAGTTAGCTTGTTCGAATGACTGACTCTACAAGTAAATCGCGTGGCTGTTGGGGTTGCGTTTCGTACATCTTTATCGAGTCTGATTAATTCCTATGATGTCCGATGTAGGATAAAGGAGAGCATTGCAACTTATACGGTAGTTAAGCCACCGTGCAAAAGTGGTTCTAATCTATCGTGACGCTTAAATCGTATTCGCATGTGGAATTCAATCACTTGTAAGGGACGAGCGCTGTGTGAAGAATTCATCTTGGAATGTTTGACTTATCTTGCATGTTGCCAAGTGAAATCGCAAGGAAAGCAAACTATGGTGCGTACCAGTGAAGGCCGCAAGGAAGCTGTCATGCTGATGTCGCTCTACTCGTTCACAACAATTGTTTGAATGTATGTTCGATTTGAGGCGTAGACACATTATCTCAGTGTGTCTGATAAATCCACAAGTTCAGTAGCTTCTAAGGTCCGCATCTTTTAGGATTTTAAACGTCATGTTTTAACGGCAGGAAAGCACTCGGTACTTTCTACGGGTGCAATGCAGTCCATGACATTGAATACATGAAATTCAACCAGTCAAAAGTCTCAGTAACCCTCGAACCGAGGGTACGCGGTTGTATAAGCACGAAAGATTGATGAACGCTCAATTGCGACCGGTTAAACATTGGACGGCAAACCAAGCCGTAAAAGTGGTTCTGCATTGGTAATAGTCGAGGTGTTATATAGCACTTGAGGCGCAGGATGAGCTAAAACAAAGGCGAAACTCAAGTCCATTGTTTTTATTGTGGACCGTCATGATCGACTTTGTGAATATTTCGATGGACTTGCTCCTCATAATTAGTCAAAAACATAAAACACGAATTACATCCACTAGGGCAAGTTTTGTATATTGTACATGAGAACCTTAACAAGTATTGTTCAAAATGGAAAGCTCGTAGGTAATCCCAGGTTATTTGGCATGATCATCTGGCCAAAAATAGTCATCCAACAAGGAAGCGGAACTCAGAGAATGAATAGATTCTAGGGGTGATTGAGGGCCAGGGGTCGCGTCGTTGAATTTCTCGAAACTCGCAGCGGTTTCAGTTTTCTCGTCACAAGAGTCCAAATTGAACACAGGCTTCACGCGACTTCGTTTTTTCGGTTTTTGATTCTTCAGATCCGCTTCCCAGGTGTCTTTCACCAGCTGATAAATTGCCATGGTGGCACGTGCGTCTTCCGAAGAGCAATGCTCGCCTTTTTGTATGTTCACACCTGAAAGTAGATGCGAATGCATGATGAAACAAGGAGGCAGGCGACCGCAAACGGGCTAAAAGACTCTTAGGCTATGTAGGACGAGACAAAAATAGGAGAAAACGTCAGCAAGAATTTAACGCGTTTGCGCGTATCGATGGTCGATCAATTCAAAACGGTTACGTGATGTAAGTGATAGAAATGCGCAATTTCAAACCAAAAAGGAACGGAAAATATGAGCGGAGGAACGAACCAGTATTATGTGTTACAATGTAATGATACTGTGCCAAACAGCTGGCCGCATCCGAGAGTGCGGAGCATTCGCATTACATTATCGTATTTTTCTCAATTTAAGATTTAGGTATCATCATCATCCGACAGAGTAAAACATCTGTAGCACCATGATAAAATAAAATCCACAGATGGGAAGTGGTGGAACTTAAATAGCTATGGATTCTATAGAAAAGAAAGCACAACCAAACTGGGATGAGGTTCCTACATGTCGAATGGAACCGGCATTCAATCAAGTTTTGTTCTCATATCTGTCTAGGCCTGGGCAACCTGACAGTAGTATCGCCCACATACAGTCTCTGACTGTGTGGCACTTTGCCTGGATGAGGCTTGTGCTTTCATACCATAGCCATGGGTGGCAATGGGGATAAGCTCCCGTGCCTATAAAATGTTCCCATATGGCGCGCGTCTCAAATAGCCTCTTACAACCAAGTCCAGCTTCTGGTCTGCACGAGTGGCTCCCCGAGCCCGGCGGAACTGCTTCTACCAACAGGAGAAGGGGCGAGGGCGAGTGACCGCCGCATGAAAACCAGTTTGCTTCGGTCAGATGGAGCTCGTTAGCCTGGGAGGACATTTTATCGAAGGGACGGAAAATCCTGATTTTAAACCTCCGCTGACTTGCGGGATACCCGATCGCGGGAAAGGCCTCAGAAGAAAACCCAGAGGAAAAAGCTGGAACAGTCTCGCATACGGTTGGTTAGTTGGTACATACCACCTTTTTCTGGCAACTCCCTGCTGCCTTGCAGGTCGCACTTGGTTGTGCAAAGGCTAGGGAAGCTGACTCGAACAAACGTCGAGTGGTGCTGGGGACGCCGCTTTGTACCCGAATTCCCAAGAATCTTCATCGAAGCCAACTTATCCTCCAGGATGAGATAGTCGCACAAAAGTATGTATGAAATCACAAGCCTGATCTAGGCAAAGTGCCGCACAGTCAAGGACTGGGTTATTAAATATTGTCGGGTTGCCCAGGCCTAGACAGATAAGGAACAAAATTGTCACACGAAGATTGTCGAACATTGTAACGCCGGGATGCTTGAAGCGATTGTCTTTCAAACATCGAGTCATTAAATGAAACACGAGGAATTTTTTAATGCAGAGCATGACCACTGCCCAGTCATGTTGGAAAATATGATTTCGTTGCAATTTTGAGGATTCTAAGATAAGCCAAGTGAGAATGACCATTGATCAAACAAAGTAATACTTGAATGTCACTGCTGCATAGGTTCGTACAACGAACCACGGTGTTCAAACACAGAATCACAAAGTGATTCTTCGTCAAGCACTCAAGGCGCTTATGGATGACCAAAGTAATGTGTTGCTAACATCCCCCGCCCTTACACCCCACTACCGGTTTCTGGCTGTTTGCCGTCATCAAGTATAACTTTGTTTACCACTTATCCACTGCCTTGATTTTGCTTTTACTAATGTGCCCCGAATATTTCACATTCGCAAGTTTGCTTCCATCGGCTATTCTGACCACTGAGTTATTAAAATTCTCCCCAAAAAAATTTATAAAAGTAATGGGCACAAATACCAGACCAGCAGTTATGACCGAAAGGTGACGACCAGGGCCTGTGAGCATGACAAAATTCCAGCCTTTGGAGACTTGCTTGATAATAGTGATTTTGATACATTGCATGAACGAGATGTTTCCAAAGCACGTGATGGTGGAACATCTGATCGCAATTTTGGTTTGGATAATTTGTCCTAAATAATCTATTTTTATCCGTCTTTATCGTTTTAATCTTCTAACATAAAGTGTTCATACAGATAACAAGAGAAAGCCTACAAATATAGTAATACTAATGATGTTGTGCAGCTTTTTTGTTAATTAAGTTTGAAATTCGACCTCTTCAGATGGTGTATGCGAATACAGTTTAATTAACATCTCGATTAAGCTATAATGAATGTTTCTCCAGGAAGGAACATTTTGAGTAGCTTTATTTGTCCGACCAGTCGCGAAGGAGCCAGCAACATCTGTTGTGGTCGTCCAATCGATGTGATCTCCTAGTCATGTCTTCCCATCAGATTCGGTGTAACTTAACACCAATTAAACGTGATTGCTATAATTGTTTCAAGGTGTTTTGGAGAGTTTATGCTCTATGTTTGTGACCACTCATCACAGTTACACGAGAACTTGATAGTTTGCTGTAGCGAAATCAACTGACGATTTTATTTGTTCAAAGGTAAAATCACCTTGGGAGAGAAAGTTCGAACAAGGCTTGGATTCGAAGGCAAAGCGTTCTCGTAGCTGGTAATGTTTGTGCGGAACTTTGATAAGCGGGTAAAAGCACTCACGAGAACACACATCGAGTTATGTTGGAAGGATCATTTGAATCAAAAGATTATAGCATCCTAGACAATACATGTATATGTAGGCAGTCATAAGTTTGAAACGAAGCAACCTGCCACCCGAAAATAAATTAAACTTTGTCAGAGACTTTCAGGAAAGTCCCACACACACAGCTAGATCGCGGAACGTAATAGGCTAAGTGCGGGTAGCAAGCACCTGAGAACCTTAGGAAGGGCTCGAATGTTAATATAAAGGTGCCCGATCTCGTTGAAAAATAAATTCATTCAGAATCCGTTTGCAGTGAGGCGAACAATCAGTTTAGGAGCAGCATCTTCAATCTTATTTGAATGAGAACGTGCTTTGGTGATGAATTGGTAGAAAAGGTGCCAAAGACCTTGCTTGATGTTCTTTGCTTGCTAGCTCCCTCGGCCTCATTTTGTGCGAGTTTTACACGTTGAGGTACGCTAAATACAAACTTTTATTCCACGTTAGACAGTGAATAACAATGTTGAGATATACCGAATAACAGCTGCAATCAACGGGGACTTTCTAAAGCGCATTTGTAGGAATGTGTGTTTCGGGTTGATGTTGTCCATAACGCTGGAGGTATGTATTGCATACATGAAAGCACAAGCCTGATACACGCAAAGTGACACACAGTCATAAACTGCACTTGGGCTAATATACTGCAGTCACTTTCTATTTCACTATTTCACTTTCTATTTCTGTTTCCCTCCACATATCTGTCTAGGCCTGGGCAACCTGACAGTATCTTAGCCCACGTGCAGTCTCTGGCTGTGCGGCACTTTGCCTGGATCAGGCTTGTGCTTTCATACATACATACATACTGCAGTCACTGACTGTGGGGCACTTTGCATTGTGCTTTCACATATATATACTGTCAGGTTGCCCAGGCCTAGACATGAGAAAGAAAATAGAAAGAAAATGCCGCTAACTGTTGCCAGATTAATTTTGTGTGCTGTCAAGGGCAGTGGCAACGAGAGCCTGTTATGATGTGAGACGATGAAAGCCGCAACGAACCAACAGTGCTGATGACGATCTACTCGCTCACAACACTGGTTGAGCACTTGGTACTTGTTAACGGTGTAATGCTGCCCATGATGATTTGTGTAGAATGAAACAAATACTTGAATTTACATGAACACGTGTGTCTACTTTGGCATCAATTGATTTTTATCTTTAAATAGAGCGGGAGATAAATACGTTTTTAGACCAACGAGCTACTCATTAGTAGCACGTTTTCCTAATGTCCAGCCAATTGAAAACAAAACAGTTTCGAAGCAACAGTCGCGTTGTTTTAGTTGCTTGAACCGTAATAACGAAACTGTGATGCTTGTGGATGTTAAAACGCGATGTGATATCAGAAAGCGGAATTGATTTAAGCGACAATCGAGGAAAAACTTACCAAACAGCCGGAAAGTCAAGCTGCGAAGCCCGACTTTGGGTTTTGTAGGTAAGCCGGCCAGTGCTTTTGCGTAAGGAGCTTTGGCAGTATCTCTGATCAAATGGTGTGGATGTTTGAGGTGCAGAACAGCGAAGTCGTTTTGTATCATGTGGCCAACAACAATACGACCCTGTCGAATGAAGGAAAAAGGGTGTGAAATTAGAAATGACGTATTAAATAGATTAAATAAAATTGCACGGGGTCTTTTCGTGGTTAATATTTAGATAGATAGATAGATTTTTATCAAACATATAATAGTATCGGGTTAAAAAATTATAGCACGCAAAATAAAATACATTGGTGCCAATGACTTAGGATGGCCAGCCGACTATTAGATGCATCTTTTGGAGCCCACCCAGGCAAACGAATACGTTACACTAAGCAAAGCAGTACGGTGAGTTTCATCATCCCAATGCGCCACGTCATGAACTGGGTACCTGATCGTGTCTCCCAGCTTCTGCCAGGCTCTGTGTATAAGGCTGGGCAAACGGTGAGGAGGCATTCTTAACCCTTAACGGTCGAATGGGGCAAATTCGGTACACAAAATTTAAAGGTATATGATTGGTTAAATTAGACAGATCACTTTCGTATGCCGGGGGTATCGAAATCGGCACACGTTCTGCTCTCGTTTGGTATGTGTTTGAGACGGCTGAGCCATGCGGCGCGCCAGTTGTCAACAAACTTTAGAAGTGAGGTGACACTTGTGAAATTTCTCTCCGTGCTTCATTTTTCTGCGTGCAATGGCTGATAAACCTTGTAAGTATATACATTGGTAATGTTTTGCTTTATTTATAGACATCTTCTGAACACATTCAACATATACACGAATGATGAAATATTTTTCTATGCGAAATATGACTGTCGGAATATATGTCTCAAATATGTGACATCCGGCATGTGAACCTATACAAGAGCGTGTCCCAAAAATGATACAACCGGCACTTATTTTCCCAAATCTCATTCAAATGTTTAAAAAAAATAATGAAGATTTTAATGTATTGATTCTTTTTCATGTCTCACTCCAAGATTATTTTATGGCCACGAAAAACCTCGAAAATCGGCTGAATATTCAACCATTACTACCCTCGACTGTGAGCCTGAACTTTCAGACAATGATGATGGTATTGGTGACCCTGAATTCTGCTCTCGTTTGGTAAACCTGGAGATGCTGATTTCGACCCAATGTTCAAAGTTAAACCTCTAGTAAACCATCTAAGAACAAAATTTCAAAACCTAACCAAAGAGCAAAATCTCTGCGTTGATGAGCAAATGGTGCCATTCAAAGGCAGATCAAGGCTCAAACAATACCTGCCAAATAAACCTAAAAGGTTTGGCTACATCTTTTCGTACTCGCCGACGATCGTGGGATGATGTGCGATTTCATCCCGTCGATGATCCCAACGTCCCAAACATCAGTGCTAGCTCCAATATTGTGCTACATATTGCCAAGACCATTACTTCCAATGAGAACCATCTTGTATTTTTTGATAACTGGTTCACCTCTGTGCCGCTTCTGCAATAATTGTCGGATGTGGGAATATTTTGTTGCGGCACAGTTAGACTGCCACAATTAGCTGGCTTACCAAAAAACATGAAGAATCACAAGCGCCGAATGAAAAAAGCAGGGGCTCCTTTGAGGAGAAAGAACTGGTGGATGGACATTCAAGTGTCACCTTGGTTCGCTGGTACGACAACAAAGTAGTCAATTTGGTGTCCACATTTGCCAGGGCAAATCCTCTATCAACTTTTCGTAGATTTGATAAAACTGCAAAGAGGTCCATTGAAGTACCTTGCCCTGATATTGTAAAACGATACAATAAGTCAATGGGTGGTGTAGATTTGGCAGACCATCTTCTTTCTTTGTATAGAATAAGCATCAAATCAAAGAAAGCTTATCACCGTCTGATCTATCACTTCATTGACATGGCTATAGTTAATTAATGGCTTTGTTATCGTAAAGACTGCAAGAGGCTTTCTCTTCCAAAAAAGAAGTGCTCCAGCTTGCTTCCTTCAAACTTGAGGTAGCTTTCACCCTTACCAAAGCTGTAAAAATTTGCTTGCCTCCTAAACGTGGACGCCCATCTCTAAGAGGTGAAGACGCTAGCAGCAATAGAAGGTGTGGAGTCCCATCCGACGATGTGAGGTTGGACCAAGTGGCACATGTGCCTTGTGTCGAGAAAAAAAGAAACCGATGCAGGTTCAAAAACTGTCCTGGAAAGACGAAGATATTCTGCACTAAATGCAATGTCCACTTATGCTAAGACATGCATAGGAACTGTTCTGCGGCATTCCATGCGTTTTGATCGCGATGACTGCATGATGGAAATACATTATTTTCTATTCAACCTATTTTCTACCTTGTGTGTTTCACATTAAAAAATTTAATTGAGAAATCTTTTTTACCTTTTATGTCTCATATGACTATAGCTGGAAATCAATGAAAAAGGTGCCAGCACAGGACGATTGTACCGAATTTGTCGCAATTCATATTTTCCGTAATATATAAAAAAAACTAAAAATACTTTCTGTCCCCATATAACAGCAGTTTCACCACAAAAATGTCAGAGAAAAAAATTATTTTAATGTAAAACATAATTCAGGCAGTTAAGGGTTAAAACATGTCCAAACCATCGCAAACGAGCAAGCATTAGCATTTCTATCAGTCTGTGGCCTCTCGGTCCTAACACCCGCTTGCAGACATCTATATTTGTAACACGATGCTACCCCCGAATGCGAGCAATTCACGGCAGGTAACGGGTGTCAAAAATAGAGTGGATATCTTCCGCTCGGATATACCAGGTTTCGCAGCCATCAAGCACTGTAGCACGCACCACTGCGTTCTACACTCACCGTTTAGTATGGAATGAAACATCGCGTCGACGACATAAATCGTGAAGGTTAGAAAACGCTACACCTGCTTTGCGAAAACGTTGTAAGATCTCGTCCCCGACACAACCGCCAGCAGAGATACAAACACCAAAGTAAGCAAAGCTGTCGACCAATTCAAGATTGACAACGCACATAGATTTATAAGACAGCCGCTCCAGTCTTGGGTAAGTGTTTTACACTTGTTAAGCGCAAAGCACATGGCATACCTTAAAGCTTCAAGTGCCAGGCGGTCCATGGCTTGTTGCATTATATGAGGATCATTTCCCGGAAGTGAGATGACATCCACATACTCTAGATCTGTATCTTTCTCACCCGGCAGAAGTGCAACACCTGCGCCATCCAGACCAGCTGAAGATTTCCTTAGGATATCGTCGATCGCGAAGTTAAAAAGGATCGGCGAGATAGGGCAGCCCTGCCGCACCCCGCTGGAGATATTCAACAAGGACGACAATTGTCCGCAAGCTCGAACCCTGCCCGAAATTTGGCAATATAATGTGTTCAATATCAAAAGATAATTTTCGGGCACTCCAAGTCTCAGCAGACAGTTCCAAAGACTTTCGTGGTCAACTGAATCGAATGCCACTCGGGTGTCTAGGAATATCATGATAGTTGGCTTACGAAATGAGTGTCGTTACTCCAGTAATTGACGGTGTGAATATTTGATCTATGCATTCTCGACTGGCGCGAAACCAAGTTTGCTCTTCACGTTTGGTACTCAACCGGTGAAGCACGATAGAGGTCAGCACTTTAGAAGCTATTGAAATCAGACTGATACTCCGATGGTTTTCACGGGAATCGGCTCGTCCCTTTTTGAAAATCGGAGCAATCGGTTTCTCTCCAAGGGATCGGAACGCGTTCCTCAGCCCATATGTTGGCGAACCGCACTTCAAGTTCGCAATCTAGAGAGAAACCGCTATCCTTGAATAATGACAGTACCACGACATCAGCACCTAATGCCCGATGGCGCTTAAGACATTGTAAATCACTGATTGAGTGTGAGCCTCGACAGAAATCGACCATGGAGTAGAGTGTTCCGTATCATCGAAATCAGTGTTGGACCCTTTCACCTTCCAACATCTATTCCATCGGATTACCATCGAACTTCTATCTTAGGTAATCCATCTCCATGCATGTCAGAATACCGCGTCGAACCAGATGCGTTCATCGGCATCTCACGTAACGCTGCGTTACTCAAACCAGGACATTAGTTCCCGGATTTAGATGAGTGCAATGGACTTGGAGCATGTTTACGCATTAGGATCGGGTCGATTTCATTATCGCCTTTGATATCATCGGATGAATCGAAATCGTGCATCATATTTAGCTTCGCCTCTAGGCTGCGTCTACGAATATCCAGCTCCTTCAATTCAATGGCTATTTCATCCTCGTATACTTCTTTAGCCAATTTTCGACGGCGTTCCTTATGATAATCAGACGCTCTAGATTCAACACCTTCAACATCACCTAAGCAAGGAGGACGGTGCTGGTCAGGTAAAGTAAAAATGGCGGAGTTCAAAGGCAAATTATTACAAACATCGTTCGAGGAAGGTATACGTACGGTAGTATGCACAGATTTATCAGGAGAATTATTAAAAATAGTAGAAAGTTCATAAACGGGATCGGGGTTTAAAATAACGTCATTTAAGTAGCTAGACGACTTGCCAGTCATTGTTCCAGGCATATTTGAAGATGAGATATTCTCGGTCGTGTGAACCAAATGCCGAGCCAAAAATCCAGCGATGATCGAAGGATTCTCCACGCAATAAAAGTATTTGAGTACTTTTGATTGTCAAATACAATCAAAATCAGTGGGTGCAGAAGGCCAGTTAAACATGGTCTCTAAATGTTCTGCCCATTGCTTCATGCGCCTGTGCATGTTAAAAACAGGTGAACAATTTGCTTAACATGTCAGCTCACTGAAGCCTAGTCGCCCAAAGCCAGTAATTCTGATGAGTTGGAACAATTTTCTGAAATTGCCTACGGCTGCCGCAGATTCCATTTCCATAGCCTTAGAAATCCACTAACTTTCCCTGTCGGTTCTCAAACTGGCAACCAGTTTACGTTTAATAAGCTTTCGTGACGCATCGTGTATGCTATCAGCAGAAAGCGACCGACGTGTGTCCATTAGTTGGAGAGAACAAGCAGAAACCCAGTGTTGAGCTACACGGGAAGTCATCCCACAACAATCCAACGTGGCTGTTTCCAAAGAGGTTTGTATCCCACTCCATTATTCATCGATACTTTCTCTGGGAACTCCAGAAAGATGCAAACTCAAATTGGCCTGAAACTATCGGAGAACCGGGAGAACATTAAGCCTGTCAACATTCAGCTGCGTTGCGACGTTTCTACGTTTCCCGCGAAAACGCATGATCTGACTCTAGACAGGTACCCCAGTATGAACGGCAATCTTGCATACCCCCTCGCACGAGTAGCTGATAGCAATATGGTCAGTGAGCAGTGATGCTTCGAAT
>JACCGJ010016905.1:0-13332 GCA_013407085.1 Atriophallophorus winterbourni | reverse complement strand
CTCTGTCAGCCCTGATAGCTTCCACCCACGAACATTCCATGAATGTGCCTTATCCTTGTGTTCAGCATTGCCCAGTCTTTTTAAACTCCTGTTTAATCTCGGTTGTCTCTCCGCCGAGTGGAAATGTTGCTCTATAAATCCGATCCACAAATATGGTTCTTAATCTCAAGCATCCAATTACCGTCTCTTAACCTAACTGTCAGTCGTGTCTAAAGTAAAGGAATCGGTCATTGCAGACACGTTAGTGGTTCATGCTGAGAAGCAGCATCTCTTAACTGAAGCTCAACACGGGTTTCGACGTCACTGTTGCTGTTTGACCAATCTTATGATTGCTCGTGATCAATGGACAGGCGCTGCTGACCATGGCATGGAAGTTCACGCGCTCTACTTAGACTTTTCTAAAGCGTTTGACCGGGTCGACCAGGGACTCCTCCAACAGAAGTTAGATTCGCGGGAAATTAATGGGAAATTACTTCACTGGCTGAAGAGTTATCTAAGCGACCGAAGCGCTAGAGTACGAGTGGACAGCTGCTTTTCCTCTCCATTTACCACTCTAAGCGTTGTTCCACAGAGCTCGGTCTTACTTTACTTTGTGCGACTAACTCCTCCTGGAGGATGAGTCGCCTTCAATGAAGATTTTTGGGAATTTGAATACAAAGCGGCGTCCCCAGCACCACTCGGCGTTTGTTCCAGTCAGCTTCTCTAGCCTTTACACAACGAAGTGCGACATGCAAGGCAGCAGGGAGTTGACAGAAAGAGGTGGCATGCACCAACTAACCGCTGCAGATTTTTCCTCAGGGTTTTCTCCCGAAGCCTTTCCCGCGATCGGGTATCCCGCAAGGCAGCGGAGGTTGAAAATCAGGGTTTTCCTTCCCTTAGATGAAATGCCCTACCAGGCTAACGAGCTACATCTGCCCGAAGCAAACTGGTTTTCAGTTTTCTTCGCCTTTAAGTTAAATCTTCGCATCTACGCGGTCACTCTCGTAAATTCTTTCTACAGACTTCAGGCATCGACTGCAGAAGAAACTTCTTTGATCGTGTCACCTGGAATAATTTTCCCGAAGATGTTGAATCTTCTCTCTCTCTGTCTAGGCCTGGGCAACCTGACAGTATATTAGCCCACGTGCAGTCTCTGACTGCGGCACTTTGCCTGGATCAGGCTTGTGCTTTCAAATCCAAACTAGAAGCACATTTTCCCGAAATCTATTTCTGTTTGTCGTGATCATGGATACATATGTATTTTTGGCAACTGTTGATGCTTTACCTGTCCAAATGCCACAAAATCCAGTGATGGTACAGATTGAACGCGAATATGGCCGCTGTAAGGCCATAGAACCCCAAACTTCACCAATCTTTTACTCTTATGTTCCACTGTACATGTCAACCTGAGGTTTTTAAAAGCTTGTTTTGCTTCTTACACGGCTGGCTTGCCGAAATACCTCCACGTGGTGCCAGCTGGGTGGGCTCGGTTCTCCGAGCTCAGAGAAGGGTTCGGCGGTGGTGTCTGAGGGTGTGGTGGGTTTTCGCTTGGCAAGCGTTCTCCCTATAAAAAGCCACAAAATCCAATGATGACATCACGACGCGGCGGATGTGACTCGCCGCTCCAAAAGTCACTGCCTTTTGTCCTATCCAAGGACATTGCATGGTGCACAGGCAAAAACTGAAGTCACCAACCTATCAACGGGGTTATCGGGCTCCGAACTGGAAATTCCCAGAAAAGGGCGTATGAACCGCTTCGTCGGTCACCGGCCACCGATAGGTGCGAACCTCTCTCGCTCCACTGCCTTGTGGGTAAAGGATCGGGGTGGGACCCCCTAAACGAAATCTCTCCTACTTTGGTGTAGGCAACCGGGTAGTATCATGCCTACGTTTAACGATGCCGATGACAACGCTTTGTACTCCCCTCTCGCTTTGTACATCTCATTGTTTATGTTGAACGGCACTATATCTGGATCAGGCTTGTGCTTTCATACATATCTGTATCAGATTGTGCAAATATAATAATGATAATATAGGAGACTTTAAAAACTGTTACACCTAATTAGCACCGCATTTCGAAGCTGTAGCTTTAGCACGAACCTTGGAGCTTCGTCGAGACAGCTGATCTTTGATCTTGATGACAAGGTAGCGACGTGGGTTGAGCATTTCAGTTATATACTAAACCACCCGTCAGCTATCAGTACAGTGATCACTTCCCCAGTACAGGGCTGTGGCTACCCAGCCAATTGCGATGCTACATCAGAGTTTGACGAATAAAAAACGTAGATCGCAAGGTGAGGACGGAATTTCGTTGAAGTTATACAAGCTGGTGCTGACGTATTATTATCATCACTATATCAACCGTTTTGTTTCAACTTGGAAAAAGAAGTTTTCCCGTCAGAATGGGAAAGGTCTATCATCTTACCCCTACCTAATCATGGTGATAAATCTGTGCAACATCTACCGTGAAATAAATCTCGTCGATACCGCAGCTGAAGTGTTTGCGAGGCTATTGCTAAAGGGGTTTTCCGCCGAACAAAATCTGCGCACTAGAGTACTGGTGTTTTCAAATCATGGTTATCTTTTATTACATCAATCCCTACTATTGGTCCATTTGTTTTGTTATATGACCATGTAAAATATGTACCCCTTTTAAATATACGATTCACTCCGCGCTCGTGTGCTGCTTTGGGACAATGTCAATCGTCCTGATTGTTTGGGAATCTGTATGCCGTGTTACGTTGAGAACTGTGTTCCGGTTTATTGCGTTCAATAACCAGAGACGTACTTTGTTAGTGGTGAAATCTCCGCTGGATCAACCGCTACAAATTGGTGAGCCCGAATTTGGATTACTTTTTCACGCATTCCCGTTTACGCATTTGGCTTTCTCATTTCACGCACTATTTTTATCAACATTAAATCTGACAGTGAATCCACCGACGTCGGAGAGGAGAAAATATGCCATTTTACATTACCCACTTTTGATATGAGTGATCCTCGTTTATGGTTTGCACAAATTGAAGCGCTATTCGAATCATATCGCGTCACGACGCAACGAACACAGTACAATCGTGTTGTTGGCATGCTCTCGCCTTCAGTTGCCAAGGAAGTTGCTGATCTGATTTACACCCGTCCGTCCATCAATCCTTACGATGTCCTGAAATCAACTGTGATTTCCCGCATTGGCTCGACTGACGAACAAAACTTACGCAAGCTACTTTCTGGCGCCGAACTTGGTGACCGTTCCCCTTCCCAACATTTGCGGCACCTCACGCAATTGCAGGGCGGTCAACAAATTAACGACAGTGTATTGCGACAAATATGGCTGCAGAGCCTCTCCCAAGAAATTCGTAAAGTGCTGGCCGTCATGGATGATACCACCAGCCTAGACCGACTCGCCAAGGTGGCAGATGAAGTTCATCACATTGCACACAATGTGTCCATCTCCAGTGTATCCCCAAACCCCACACCTAATTTTCCTAATTCCCTTGAGAAAGAACTTTCTGACATGAAATCCCAGTTCAATGAATTCTTGCACATCCAAAACCTTTCTCGTGCCCGGAGTACCTCTCGTGGGAGATCTTCTCAGCGGTTTAAAAGCAGATCCAACAGTCGCTCAAATATACCTACTATTTGTTACTACCACCGTCGATTTGGCGCGAAGGCTATTCACTGCACGTCGCCATGTACTTTTATCACTGATACCGAAAACCAGGGAAACTTCGTCGCCAGGCAGTAGACACGGCGTCTCTGCCTGGCAATACCGCTAGCCGTCTACTCCACGTCAGCGATGGTTCAACCAGTATGCGTTTTCTGATCGACACTGGTGCGGAAGTCAGCGTTATCCCACCCACAATATCAGACCGCAAGAACCAATCCCCCCTGACTCTTCGAGCGGCGAATGGTACCCGAATTTCCACTTACGGTAAGCGTTCCATTTCTGTAGATCTAGGTCTACGACGCAATTTTAAGTGGATTTTCATTGTGGCGGATGTAAAAGTGCCAATTTTGGGTGCAGACTTCCTTTCTAATTTTAATCTTTCTGTTGATTTGGCTAATCGTAAGCTCACTGACAATTTAACAAAGCTTAATACATTGGGAGTTTTCTGTCATTCACCCATACAAACAATTCGTGTGCTTATCCCAGACACATCCTCTACATACAGTTCCCTCGTGACAGAATTTTCTGATATTTTTAAACCTTCATCCTCTACTACTCCTGTCAAACACGATGTCAAACACCATATTTTGACCCACGGTCCGCCCATTTTTAACAAACCTCGCAGATTGGCTCCCAAAAAGCTTGAAGTTGCCAAATTGGAATTCGAGCACATGTTGGAGCTTGGTATCATTCGACCCTCTCATTCTCCCTGGGCTACCCCTCTGCACATGGTTGAAAAGAACAAAGCGGACGCCTGGCGTCCATGTGGTGATTATCGTGCCCTAAATCGAATGACTGTCCCTGATCGTTATCCTATCCCCCACATACACGATTTTGCCCTATCCCTTAACGGCAAATCCGTTTTCTCCAAGTTGGATTTAGTTCGTGCCTATCATCAGATACCCGTCGCTGAAGAAGACATCCCAAAGACCGCAATCACTACTCCATTCGGTTTGTTTGAATTTCTAAAAATGCCATTTGGCCTACGAAATGCTGCTCAAACATTCCAGAGAATCATGGATCAGGTTTTTCAAGGTTTGTCTTTTGTTCATGTGTATATTGATGATGTTCTTATCGCCAGTTCCACTCCTACAGAACACGTTGAACACCTGCGTACAGTTTTTCAGCGTTTGTCACATTACGGCATTATTGTCAATCCTGACAAATGTTTGTTTGGAGTTGCTTCCTTGGAAATCATCGGTCATTTTGTCGACAACTCTGGTATCAAACCTGTACCACAAAAAGTATCTGCCATCAGTGAGTATCCCTGTCCAACTTCCCTTCGCCAGTTGAGACGTTTTCTCGGTCTTGTGAACTATTATAGGCGGTTCATTCCACATTGTACCGCTGTATCACAGCCAATGACAGATCTACTACGCGGAAAGGAGCGCGATTTTAAGATGAATGACAACGCCATCAAGTCGTTCGAATGTTTAAAATCTGCCTTGACCGCAGCTACTTCACTGACGTACATGTCTACGTGTTCCAGTGCGGATTTATCACTCGCCACAGACGCCTCTCAAGAAGCAGTCGGTGCAGTCCTTTAACAAGAAGTCGACGGTATCACCAAACCACTTGCTTTCTTTTTTCGACGTCTCCAACCAGCTCAGACACGATATAGTACGTTTTGTCGTGAATTGTTGGCCATCTTTTATGCAAGACGTCATTTTCGCCATTTGCTGGAAGGTCGCAATTTCACTGTTTGGACCGATCACAAGCCCTTAACATTTGCCCTTGCTGCTGCTTCAGATAAATATTCACCTCGTGAGATCCGACATTTGGACTTTATTTCCCAATTCACAAGTGATATTAAATATTTGTCTGGACCGTCCAATACTGTTGCTGATGCATTTTCCCGTATGTAAATTTCTGCAGTCCGTCATTCCCCCTTGGATCTACAGCAGCTAGCCCTTGCTCAACAGAACGACCCGGAACTCCAACAGTACGACACATCATCAGTTTCTCGTGTTCGACAAATTCCTGTGCCCAATTCAAACTTGCATATATTGTGTGATTTTTCTACTACCCAACCCCGTCCTTTGGTTCCCGCTTCCTTCAGACGAATTGTTTTTGATCAAATCCACGGTCTATCTCCTCCCGGTATCCGCGCTACTCGCAAACTTATCAGCGAGCGTTTTATCTGGCCGAGTATGCATAAAGACATTCAATCATGGACTAAATCTTGCATCCAGTGTCAACGCAGCAAAGTACAGCGTCATACCATCAGCGCTCCTGGATTATTTCCTCTACCGCGCGAACGTTTCCAACATGTCCACATCGATCTGGTAGGTCCCATGGCTACATCCAATGGTTTTACATACATTCTCACTTGTATTGATCGTTTCACCCGTTGGCCCATAGCTGTTCCTATTCCTGACATTAGTGCGGAAACGGTGGCGAAAGCTTTCCTGCAAAGTTGTATTAGCAACTTTGGTGTTCCATCAACCATAACCACTGACCGTGGATCCCAATTTCATTCGACCCTTTTTCGTGAGTTAAATAACCTTCTTGGTACGAACCACATTCGAACTACAGCATATCATCCCTGTGCTAATGGTCTGGTGGAAAGATTTCATCGCCAGTTGAAGGCTGCTTTGATGTCTCATGGAAATACAGAGTATTGGGCAGAGCATTTGCCATTAATTCTTCTCGGTATCCGTACGTCTGTGAAAGAAGATCTTGGTTGTTCTGCGGCTGAGTTACTTTATGGCATGACACTTCGTCTCCCAGGTGAGTTGATCGCATCACCAGACGTTCCAATTGACGTTAGCATTCCTCATTACGTCAATCGTTTACGAACATTCATGCGTCAATTACGCGTAACTCCTACCCGTTCCAATACCCGTCCTTTTTATCTTCCTGACGATTTGCGAACATGTGATTTTGTTTTTGTTAGAACGGATCAGGTTCGTAGACCTCTTCAACCTCCCTACACTGGCCCTTTCAAAGTAATCAGCAGACATGCCAAGTATTTTGTCATCGACAAGAATGGTGAGCACGACACCGTCAGCATTGATCGTCTCAAAGTCGCCTATGTTGAGTCTGTTGTCTCTTCCGAACATGACGCTGTTCCAACCACGATTGAAAGCACTGCTGAGACTGTAGTTATTCCATCCCCACCCAGTCCCTCAAATCCAAGTGACCATTCATCACAGTCCACGCAGTCTACCCAACCATGTATATACTCACCCCCCATCCGTCCCCGAACTCGTTCCGGTCGTACCGTCAGGTGGCCCGCAAATCTTGCAGACTATGCGGATTAACTTTTTGTTTTGAGCGTTTCACTCTCTTCTAACGCTCTAAGGAGGGAGTATTATGGTGTTTTCATCATGGTATATTTTATTACATTAATCCTACATATCTTGTCATTTGTTTTGTTATAATGAACCATGTAAAATATGTACACAATTTGAATATACGATTCACGCCGCGCTCGTGTTCTGCTTTGGGACAAGTCTATCGTCTGATTGTTTGGGATCTGTATGCCGTGTTACGTTGAGAACTGTGTTCCGGTTTATTGCGTTCAATAACCAGAGACGTACTTTGTTAGTGGTGAAATCTCCGTTGGATCAACCGCTACAAGATTCAACGATCTGGTTTCGCCCCGGGAAAAGATGTCGAGAACATATTCACCTTGCGCATGATTTTGATGCGCCGTGCATAGTATCAGCAGCATACGATAGCCCATTTAATTGATTTCCGCACAGCATTCGATTCTGCAGGCCGTGGTTGTTAATGGGACACCATGCTATCGGATGGGGTCCACTCCATCTTATTCTTGATAGAAGCAGGGGGAGCAACTCCCGTGCGAGTTACATCACTAACTTCTCCAGTATGATGGATCCACGAAAACAGGGAATAGCGGGAAATACAACCAGAACGGCTTTTCATTGGCTACCAAATTGACAGGAATTCGAATACCTTTGAACTTCACTGTGATTGCAACGACACAGGCATCTGCGCAATGCATTCCCATATGTTTACCACCAAGAGTGGACATCTGACTTGCGCCAGGAGTCGCCTCGTTCCCGACTATTTTAACATTCGGGCTAATGACCCCGAGATCTTTTAATCCTTTGTGAATAGAAAGAACTCTTATAAGGTCAAGCCTTAACATCCCAGAATTCGGGGGTTAACTAGGCCAAAGCGTCTACGTCTATGCTCAAGTGGATACAGACACAACTTGTCAAGACAATCTTCATATTGAGCAAATGGCATATCGTCGTGTGCGGATTGATCTTGGTGTTTCGTGTAATTCGAAATGGACATATGGCCAGTATTCGCTTCATTTTTGGAATCAAAGAAGCGCATACTCGGAGACATAATAATAATAATAATATATATTCTTGGATATCCAAGGCATGCAGTGCATGATCAGTTTATCAAAATTTGAACTGCAAAAGAAAATAGTACAGTGCAAGTAACCGAAGTGAGCGGGATTTTTAAACATTTTTTTCGTTCAATAAGGGAACTTAATATACAATAGTCAATAGTCAATAGTCAATAGTTTATTGTGGAAATAAAAGCTACGAGCTTAATACAATAACCACAGGATAGTTAACACATTGGGTCGGGAAAAATGTCCACAGTCCAGAGAGGAGAAAAGTAATTCGTATTGAGTGGGAACTAAACGCTGTGGAGAGAGAAAAATGGTGCAGTATCACAGAGATCATAATAGCAAAATTATGATTAAAAATTGTGCAATGCGTTATAGAAATGAATGTCAATGCGTTCTTTAAAAATAGTGGGAGATGGGGCAGAAACGACAGAATGGGGCAGGGAATTCCAAGCACGAGTAATCCGAATGGCGAAGAATTGTCTCCGGCAGTCCAGTCTACTGTGCCGATGCGCTAGCTTGAGAGGATGACCACGATTTCCAGAGGGCGGTGCCAATTCTAGCATTCGCCTACATGGGTGATTTTCATCCGTCAATATCCGATACGTAAGAATCAGATCGCCTCGGAGTTGACGGTAATCCGTTGGAAACAATCTCAGTGTTGTTAGACGTTCTTGGTAGCTGGCGAGGCCAAGCCCCTTGACAAGCTTGGTAAAACGTCTCTGTGGTTGTTCCAACGCGTGCTGGTCACGCTTCAACCATGGTTTCCAGACAGAAATAGCATATTCCAAGTGTGGCCTGACGTACGCCTGAAGAAGAAGCGGGAAGAGACGTGAATCGATGGTTCCGAATGCCCGCTTCAAGAGCCCAACGTTTCTATTAGCTACGGTTGAAGCACTTTTACACTGAGCAGAACAGCCCAAGTCATGTTGCACGATCACTCCGAGATCCTTTTCTTGCGTTGTGACAGTGAGGATCTTGCCACCTAGAATATACCTAGGGTCGCCAGGAAAGCGAACACGTAATGCGTGACATTTTTCAATGTTGAATGGTAAGCGATTGATCGTTGACCATTCATGCAATGAGTAGATCGGATTGCAGTTTTGACGTATCGTCAGACGAATCTATGGAGCGCCAGATCTTGATATCATCCGCAAATAGGAGAAACGGTGATTTCACGTATCCTCCAATGTCATTGATAAACAACAAAAATAGACGCGGGCCAAGAACGGAACCCTGAGGTACTCCACACTGAATTGGGAACGGCTCTGAAAGGGTCTGTTTAACACGCACGCGAAGAGTTCTCGAACGCAGGAATGCAGCTACCCAGGAAAGCAATACAGATGGTAAACCGAATGACAGCAGCTTCTTCAGCAGTACTACATGGTCAACGCGGTCGAAGGCTTTAGAGAAATCTAAGTAAATAACATCGACTCTTTTACCTTCATCAGCAGATTTGGTCCAGTAATCCCGAGCCAAAAGTAAGTTAGAGGTACATGAGTGTCCTCTACGAAATCCATGTTGTTCTGCAGCGATAATATTGAAGCCGTCCGCAAAAGCCATGATTTCGTCGGCAACTATTGCCTCCATCACCTTGGACAGCACTGGGAGGAGAGTGACTGGACGGTAATTGGCGGGATCACTACGATTTCCACCCTTGAAGATTGGAGTGATGATACCTTCCTTCCAACCAGCAGGGACTTCAGAATTATCCATGAGTCGTTGAAAATACACCGCAAGCGGTTCGCTAAGTTGATCAGCAACTGCACGCAATGCTTTTGGCGTTATGCAATCGATACCCGGTGCGGAGTTGAGTCGAAGTCGCATGATTTTTTCTCGGACTCTGTGAGCAGAAAACATGGTGTAAGAGTTTAGAGGCAATGGGGACAAAAACAAAGGAAAGATTAGGGAGGGGTTTCGGAAAATGGGCATGTTATGAGATCTCAAGACTGCTGCTGCTTCCTTTGATGTAGACGTGGAGCCTGCACTACTACTAAGGGAGGGGATACCAGCCTGCACCTTCTGCCTTTTGTTGACAAATCTGTAGAGCATTTTGTTATTTTCCAGGAATCGAGCCGTAATTTTACTTTGGTGATCTAATTTATCCTGGCGCACTAGATCAGTGCAATGATTGCGTAATTTTCTATTATGCTCCCAATCCTTCGGCAGTTGTGACAACTTAAACGCAGTCCAGGCGGCATTTCTGCGGCACATCCATTTACGGGTTCTACTCCGGATGAGTGTGCCGGCATTTTTTGGGGGAACCGGTCTTGAAACTGAAGAAAGCTCCACTAATTGGTGCCATTTGGTAACAAAATTGCGCCAAGTTGAATCCGAGTCACCTTCTAGCATGAAGTCAAAGTTAGTGGAGGCAACAACATTGTAGAGAGTATCGTAATTTGTAACCGTCCGCAGCCTGATGTCGTCTTGATCCGGGTAGTTAGCGTAACACACGAAGTCAAAAATCAGGACAACATGATCGCTTTTACCCAACGGAGGTTCACTCGAGACTTCCTCAATCATCAATACCTCGTTCGTCAGTAGGAGGTCTAGTAAAGATGGTGTGTCATTTCCGCTGTAACGTGTGGGTTCCGTCACGTGACTGTACAAAGGATGACTTTCTATCAGCTCATTTAACTCCCAAGCAAAAGTATCGTGTGCAGGTTCAACACGCAAACTGGGCGAATTGAAGTCTCCCATCAATAAGATATGACTGTGCTTCATTGATAAGGCGAACCGCAAAGAGAATAAAATACCGATATCAACAACAGGTTGGGCATTTGGTGGACGGTAGATTACAGCCAGTAAAGCAGAGTCTCTGTTTTTGAGCTGCAGACGGCAATAAAGCGAATCTATGGTTTGTAGACGAATATGAGACATTTCTGTACAGTGGAGCAAAGAATTATGGTACAGGAGAACTCCACCACCCTTGGTGGGACGATCTTTTCTAATGACAGTCATACCATCAAGCAAGATTTCGGCATCTGTAATGGATGGTGTTAACCAGGTCTCAGTTACAGCTATAACGTCGAAATGCCGAGCCGCATGTCGAGCACGAAGTTCAGGAAGTTTACTGAGCAGACCCTGGGCGTTGGTGTAGAAACACTTCAGGCTTTCGCGGTGTAGAGCGGGGTCTTCACAGTTATTGTGGTTGTTTATTGCGCCGATCCTGAAAGGACCGGAGGAGTCAAGTTTTTTGAGGCACAAACTATATCACCGATAGGACCACTTTGAAGTTTGCCACTTCGCGTTTTATCAAGGGCAGAACGGAGGCGGTTCTCGGAAGGCGCAAAACGTTTGTGTTGATACCAACTTTGTAACGCATCGCTCACCATGGATTCGGATTGGAGAGTCACTTTGAGTATACGGGGCCCTGAGCCCTTGTAGGTAGGTGAGGCAGGCAATCGTTTCAAACCAATAGTCAAAGTATCAATTATTTTACTTTGTTGTTGTATGAAACGCCATTGTTCGCAGTCATGAATGGTGTTTTATTGGCATCCGCGTCATTTAGTTCCGGAACTCCAAGAATAAAGATGCTTTTTTTGTCGTTATCTTGTTTCCAATTGAAGCTCACTTTCTTCTTAGCTTGCCGTTCAATCCATGACACATCCGGAAATATACGAATGGGTGAGGTTCAGTAGGTAAGAAAAAAATTTTCAATGTCTAATAGAAATAAAATTTCATTTAAATTATGTCCTGATTTACGAATGGCAAGGATGCAGGAAACAAATGGAGAACAGAAATGGAAGGTTATTATGGAAAAAGTGGTGCGAATTGTTATGACGTTGACATAAAAATTGATAAATAAATTATATATGAATGAATTCATGTTTTTACGGAAAGTTAGGTTAAGAAGATTGAAAATGGAACATAAATTCATCGGAATAATAAAATCTATGAAATTGTTGGGGATGAGAGAGGGTGTGGCTAATAGCAGGGAGGAGGCAGTAGGGTGCTGTGCTCCAATACTCTTGAAGAATTGTCGAAGAATCAAACCAAAATTTGTTCACCAGCCGGATTTTCATTATCTGCAGGAGAATGAATCGCATACGGAACAAATCTCGGGCGGATAGATTTCGAGCCAATTACAGTGGTGGTTCATTATTCGAAGACACTGGAATATAATGAAAGATTTTCTCTTCACCAGCACGGTTAGAGTTCATCAAAGTAAAATAGTACATCATTTAGGAAATAAGAATGTACATTAAAAAAACATACTGTTTTTTTAATATTTTGCACGTTAAGATGAAAAATGAGACATTTCTAGGCCTCATGAGAAATAAAAGACAGTTATATACATAATGGTGTATAGAAAATGTTATGGAAGGCAATGCTGAGATTAATTTGTGTAAGAGCATTTCTAGGGTCCGGTAACCTGACACTTGAATGGCCAGTTTTCCAGAGAATACTATCTGACCTCATGATGTACTAATATATGCAGATATATAAGCAGATAACGGGTAAGGATTATGCTCATATGGTAAAAATGAATATAAAACGCACGGTTACGATGTGAAGATGTGTCACAACATATCTAAGGGTCTAGTAAACCTGACACTTCAATGGCCAGTTATCCAGATAATACCATAAGACATCATGATATACTAATATGTGGAGAAAGATGTAGAATTAGAAACCTGGGATCCCATGAGAGCATAGAATATCTAGAGAAGAGTTTATCTTAAGTATTTGGGATAGTGAGTGAACGGTAAGAGTTTCTACAAGCGTTTTAAATTTTCCTGTAGATGAGCACATACGGAAATGTAGAGGAAGAGAATTCCAAAGTTGTGCATATCTAATTAAGAAGAAGTTACGTCTAACTTTAGCGCGAGATAAAGGGATATTCAATAGCCTTGTTTGATTACGCAGATCATATTGAATATAATCGCAAAAGCGCATGCCAGATTGAAGCTTAACTCGCTGTTGAGTAATGATTCGGAAGAAAAGAAACAGATTCAGAAGAATTCTGCGTAGCCATAGTGGTTCGACACTCAGCAAATTACACCCTTCATGATAAGGCAAGAGATTAGAATAGCCCAACGTTATTTTGGTGAAAGTACGTTGAAGTCTCTCTAAGAGAAAAGAATCACGCCTCCCCATGTGGGAATATATGATATTACAATAATCAAGAATTGGCAGGACCTTCATTTTATATAGTGCAATTTTACTTTCACGTAAGAGGAATTTATGGTTAATTAAACCAAACAATTGTCGTGCTCGTGAGGAGATGTCTTGCTCGCTCATTGAAGTTAGAGAAGAGGAATACCTTAAATCGTAATCCCTAACTTCTGCAGAAGGAGTTATGGTTGTAAGCCATTTAATGTAAGTGTGTCACAGGGGATTAAGCAGCGTAATC
>JACCGJ010016903.1:0-18663 GCA_013407085.1 Atriophallophorus winterbourni | reverse complement strand
TCCTTGTGCATGTAGTTCGCGTTCCAAAGTTCTGCGCCAAGTTTCCTTGGGCCGTCCCCTTTTTCGTTTACCTTGCGGATGCCAGTGCATGGCTACCGTCGTATGCGAACTGGGATCCATCCTGCAGACATGACCGAACCACGGATCTGTTGTCATCGTTTCCGTAGCAATGTAGGTTTTACGGGATAGGGTTGCTAGCCCTAAGCCCAACCCTCCTCCTTTATCAGACGGGCTTGGGACCGTCCTTGGCGGAGTTAGAACACACCGGGTTTACTGGTACTAAATTTATATCACTGCGTATTAACTAACTTGAATGAGAAAACAGTTTTCGCAACCAGACACTCGAAACGAGATTAGTATCGGTGGTTTAAACAACGATTTGTAACTTGTGTGATTATTTGTTTAACTGACTACACCTGCCTCAACACAGCACCGTCCTCATGGATTTCACTGCCAGTTATGATAATAAGTTTTCTCGTCACTCATCACTTCATCCTAAGCCTTATCTCTGAGGGTAAACATTCACTGGACATTCTGATGATGCAGCCCTTGATCAGGCTCTGACTTTAGGTAAATCCTGATCTTTTTGACTGCTTGAGCCGAGTCAAAGTTTGACCAACTTTACAACGAAACGCCATTTTGAGACAAACAAAACTGCGGTGAGAGAACGATAATTTTTCATGCGAAATGCACGAGTTGTTAACCCATAGATTTTAATATTACGATCGGGGATAAAATTAACTGACGCAAGAGATAAGTCAAATCTCCAAGCGTGCGACTTGAATACAAGTTGGTTTAGCATGTGTCTGCTTGTCCTTAATCCTGTACAACAGTAAGATAGTTAATAGTGGCAAGTTTCTTGTTGTAAAGATTTAGCGCAGTTTCTGACTAATTTGTACAATACAATGGAACTTGGAACTTGGTCTTTCTAGAGTAGCCAGATCATGCTTGTGATCATTGAAGAGAAGAACTACGACGGTAGTGTAGTCCGAATCCAATAATTTATTGTCACAGTCTGCAGTCTCAATGTTGGGTGTCTATTAGTTTGCATTACAGACCACTAGTTTAACATCAGTCACAAACATAAACAGAATGTACACCAAATTTTCCCACCACCTACCGTATTATACTTAACTGACAAGGTAATTCGCACAATAAAGCGTTCGAATCATATGAATCTATCACCAACATATGTTCTCTAATTTTGCTGGATACTTTGTGCATCGAGACACTAAAATTATGTTCCACTCAAACGAAACGAATTTCGATTGCAAGTTGTAAAGATAAGAAATTAGACAAAGGAATAACAAATTAATTCCAAAGTACCAATTAGGTATTTTAAAAAAATATTTGTTGTTGAAACCTATTTCGAACAATGAGGTCGGATGAACTGAGGCGAAAATCATTATTGGAAAGAGATCCTAATATATTCTAAACGATCTTATACAACCCAACTAAGCTGTTTCCTATTCACACAGCGGATGGATTGACAGGAACTATCAGGGATACAGCTGATTATTCGGCAACATTTTTGGGCACGAGTCTTTTTGTTTTTGTCTTTTTGTCCCTGCATACAACTTTGCCAGGCTCAAAAGAAGTGCAAAGCCAAAATGATGTAAATGTGGAACGTACGGTTGTGCGAAAGCTCAACGTTAACTAATCCCCTGAGGAAAGACGGTATAACGCCGGCAATCTTGAGATCGTGTAAGTTTGAGTTTTGTGGCCCACTATGATGTGACTTATTTTCACCACTCACTAAATATTGGATAACCGAAGTGACTATCATTATACCCCTCTGACGGTTCAGTGCTTTCTAAAGTATTGGAATGCTTGATGTATGAAATGATTTATCAAGTACATCGATAGCCATTAAATTCATGTTCAGACGCAGCATGGGTCGCAAGCGTTAAACGATTAGATATCTGCTATTTAGACATAGCTAAAGATTTCGATCGTTATGACCAATCATTTATTACCTCGAGAGTTGCAAGATGTTGGTGTCACTGGAAATCTGTTTAATCAGCTCACAAGTGACCTTTTTGAACACAAAGTGTAAGTAATTTTCCAAACTATCTGATCCACGATCGTTCTCCCAGGGTTCAGTACTCCGCCGAATACTGTTCTCCATATTAATAACATATGTACCAAAATCTGTTCGATGTAAACTTGTTTTTTCACAGATGATTTAAAAATTTGGATAAAGGTTAACTTTAATAGGGGTTGTCTAGTTTTATAAGCAGACCCAAATAAGCTACACCAGTGATCAATTCAAAATAACCTGCCTTTTAATTTCTGAAAGTGAAAAGTGTTACGAGTAGGAAAACCCTTCCCGTTCTACCCACACCTAGCCGTCACGCACTTGAGTGGAGTACATCGGAAGTCTCGGGATCTGGGTCTGCGGAAATTAGAAAAAAAACTGTCTGTAGTGCGAGTCCGACTATAAGAGTGGAGGCAGCATACTCAGCTTATTCAGACTAATTTTCAGACGCTTCCCAACAAAGGTACTCAGTACACTTTTGAACTATACAGCGCAATCTTGGGCACCATGCTCAAAAAGACATATCGTTACTCGAGAAGATTGATCATAAGGCAACTAACATATTCACCGGATTGTATAATCTACACTTTGAGCAGCAACTGTGTAGACTCGGATTGTGCACTCTCGAGCACAGACACGTTAGAGCTCACCTAATCATGACACGCCGAATAAGCCGTACGGCGTTCTACCCACTCAGACACCTCTTTAAAGTTGTTTCCAGTCTCACGACACAATCTCACCCTTCAAATGCTACATTCCGAATTAAACTGTTGCCGATACATTTATGCAGTCCGTGTATACGTTCTGCGGAACAGTTTACCGCCGGCGATTGTTTCCTCGCCGATTAAAATGATTTTCAAAGTAACATTAGGATCTTTTATGTTGAATAATACTGTGTTGTCCCCACTTTACTGAAAAACCCCTCAGTGCTTCCGTTTTCCACACACACACTTGGACAAACAAATTTATCGACGCGACATATCCCTACTTCATGCCCAACTTGAAATAACTTTTTCTCCTCCTTCGAACATCAATTTGAACATGAAAGTGCGATTTGGTTAAATCTTATACGTTTATCTTATGGTATTGTACATAGATTTGCTTTTTTCACCATAATTATTGAACCTCAATGATAAGGTAAATATTGCAACATTTGACATTTGACACTTCTTCAAGCCATAGCACGTTAAACTTTGGACGCAGATAAAATCAACTGTGGACTGTGTACAGCTACAAAGTAATTTAGATGCTCTCCAATTAAATAAGCTACCATTCAATTTCCAAAACATACAAGGTGCTGCAAATTGGTAAGACATTCCAGTACAAATATAACTATAAACAGACGATTTCGAGCTGAACCCAGTCGGAAATAAATCCTGGAGTCTGAGTTCTTCTACAGGCGTTCTTCAAATCTTCTAGGTATGCTGCGACAGATTTTTAAAATCGTTGCTCATGATCACGAAAACTTACTTTATTCCAACCATGAACCATACATCGCAAGCTTGGACTACGTGGTTATAAAAAGATATACTAGTGCTTGATAAAATATACCACCCTGCAACCAAATTCGTAAGTAGTTTCCGGAAAAAACGTATGATGAACGGTGGCCAAAACTGAGCCTCACCATCCCGCTTCGAAAAAGCATTCGGAGTAATGCGATTATTATTATTATTATTATTATTATTATTATGTTGGAGTATTATGATTATATTCGTTATTATTCTTCTTATGCTTATGAGGAGGAGGAAGGAGTAGGAGTAGGAGGATGGAGGAGGAGGGGAGGAGGAGGAGGAGGAGGAGGAGGAGGGAGGCGGAGGAGGATGAGGAGGAGGAGGAGGAGGGAGGAGGAGGAGGATGGGAGGAGGAGGAGGAGATGAGGAGGGAGGAGAGGAGGAGAGTAGGAGGAGGAGGGAGGAGGAGGAGGAGGAGGAGGAGGAGTATGAGGAGTAGGAGGAGGGTTGGTAGGAGGATGAGGCGGAGGAGGAGAGGATGCGGGGGAGGATGAGGGAGGGGAGATTAGGAGGAGGGAGGCGGAGGATAGGAGGGAGAGGCGGATGGAGTCTTAGGAGTATAGGAATTAGTGATGATATGAGTAAGGATTATGTAGGAGGAGATTAGGAGATTATGTTATTATGATTATTAGTCGTAGTCTTATTATTATATTATGATTATTATTATTAGTATGAGTATATTAGGATTTGAGTATTAGTATTAGTATTATATTATATTATTATTTTATGAGTATTATTAATATTATTAATAATAATAATATTATTAATATTATCATTAATATTATTTTTATCACTCAAATACCGTGAGTCACAACATACACGCACACACCAGTGACACTACATATCTTTGATTGAAGCCAGATTTTTATTAATAAGTAGTATATGACGTTCGAAAAGCAGGACAGAAGCACATAACCGGTTTTGCGTTTGTTGCCACTCATCACGTATGCGCATCCGTGTCCTGACATTCGAACGCCGATCAGACTTTGTGCTAAAGCCAATTATTTGTGATTTCGAAACCGCGAAACCGTTTGTGTGATTCTGTCCTGCTTCTCGAACGTCATATACTACTTATTAATAGAAATCTGGCTTCAATCAAAAATTAACTATCGTGTTGTTATTGGAATGTTGAAAATATTCCAAACAGTTATCGGTGCTGCATTGCACCGCTTGTGGGACTTAACTAAGTCCCCACATTGAAGCTAAATTTCAATTTGCAAATGAGGATTTATCCTCATATACACTACATATTTTCCATTCCCGTAATAACTGTACGCATCTGTTTCCTTTGGAATGCCCTCCTGGAAACTATTGTCATCACTCCGGAATACTGATTCAAAATTTGGACACGGATTTGTAGCAAAACAATTTAACGACACCTGCGTATTGACTCATAGTAAGCATTCAACTGGACTATCTGTGACATTACATGGTTATTTGTTGTGTTTCATGAACGAATATTTAGTATGATATAGTTATTGTGAAGCTATGTGCTTTTCATGAGCAAAAATTCTTGAAACTTGAATCTTGGATCATGTTTCTTTTTACGTGCTTTTTGTTGTTACGTGTGATGGATGATCAACATATTATCAATTCCAGTTTTCGGTGTTAAAAGTTTGTTAAACACAGATGAAGATTCCACAATATCTTAGATGGATCGATCGACATTCGTAGCGCGATTCATTTTGTTCCCTCACTAGTTGGTTCGATTGGGTGTAGCCAGGAAACGATTGACAATTGTGTATATACAAGAAGAATAACTGTGGTTTGAAAGAAAGGTCCATTTTCCATGAACTTCTGGCAAACAGGTAGAGTCACGCGATGTATATTTGATAAATTATGGGTTGTTTGTTTACATAGGATGTTAGTTCATTTATGACATTTTTAGTTTGTGGCGCTGAAGTGGAATACCAATTTACGTTGAACACTGAGAAATTGCAAGGTATACAAGTAGAAAGGGAGTCTACGAACGTTTATATGTAAAGCAGCGTGAGGATGAGTCACAATAGTCGTATCGGAGATGGTGATCCCCATATACAAGACTTGTTTCCTTCTGGTATTGTCACTACACACAGCATTTTAGACATCGGAAGATGTATGCAGAACGCCTCGCGTCGCTTACCGCGCATATTGGTGAACAAGTTTGCGAGGTTTGAGGGCAAACACTCCGGCCCTGGCTAGATCTAAATCAACTGAGAGTGGATTCTAAAATGGCATCTATGGCACAGTTCATTTAATATCTGTAATTTCTGGACGGTTTTGAAAACGCGATGAGGGTGCTAGCGATGTTAATGATTTCAACTCCAATATCGTAGATACTCTGCTAATAAGCAGCATTTTAAATTTGAGTCATATGGATGTTTTTCATTGTCCATAAAACCTTAGTCTGAAATAAAATAATCGGGAGAATTTCATTCTCCTCGCAATATAATCAGTCAGTTATACCACATTCCTAGAGGTGTTCGATGGATCATTGAAAGACTTATTATGGATGACCAAAGTTCTGTGTTGCTCACATACTCCGCACTTACACACCACTACGGGTGTAATAATTTGGCTATTTATAAAGGCTTGTTTTTCTTGGCTTCGGTGTGACCTCAGCAATGCTTTTGTATCGGAAACGTTCCGAAATTGCCAAGAATTTTGTCAGTCAATTGAACTATGAACAAAATGGCTGCACTAGTTATAAGCGTAAAATCGATGTAAACAAAATCGAAACGTAAAAATAGCACAATAGCTGATAGAAATGTTACATAATCTGTCTGTTTTCGTGTAAATTGGTGCAAGCAAACGCTTAAAGGTTCACGTTATCCAAAAGTTCCGTACAACGTTAATTTACACGGGAACATTACCCGCAGACGAATTTAGAGAAAATGGTCTAGCTACTGTTAGTATACCGTATGTAAAATGCACATCAGAAGCGATAAGTAAAATATTGAACCACGTGTCAAAACGTGTGACATATAAGAGAAAAATAGCCGTTCGGTCATCGACGATAACACACCTTTATCAAACGTCACGAATTGCATATACAGAATCAAATGTAAGGATTATCATGGCGTTTACATACAGCGGAATACCGATGAACTTCATATTAGAATCGGGCACCCGAAGCGTGCCAAATATACAGCCCTTGAGGAATTATCAATCCCTTGAGGACTGTAGATCACAGGGTCGATTTAGACTATGTAGAATTGCTAAGACGCGGTATTAAGTCGTACGGCAAATGCGGAAGTGGTCGAAACTGTTAAGTCAGGTTGATCTTTCGGAATTCAAGAATCTATACTCACGTAAGGCATTTAAGTAACAATTTTTTCACATCTCCCTACACTTACAAACCACGACTGGCTTCTGTCTGTTTGCCGTGTGTAAGTGAACAACACTTTACTTTCGTCATCCATCAGTCAATCAAACGCTCAACCAGGAATCACTACGTGATTCCGTTTTCAAAAATCGTTGTACCAAACCTCTTAAATAATGACTTCCATTGTTACAAGGCTAACTGAAACTAGAATTATTGTCTCTACCTGATGAAGACAAACAGCGAGAAACCGATTGTGCTCTGTAAATGAGAGGTCTTTTTGCAATAGTTGTCATCCAATGGTACATGTAAAGCATTAGCTTTTTATCACCATAAAATCTTGATTCTTGATTCTTGAACACTTTACATTGGTCATCCGCCATCTCATCAAGTAGTTGACCAGGAATCAATTTTTGATTATGAGTGTGAACACTGGCGACTAATGCAAAATTTGTAAAGCGTTCAATTTCAAAATTACCATATCCTATTAAATAATCGTTCATGAAAAGGAAGTAATTGATACTCGTGTATTGTCACGTACAGTGGTTTATGTCAACGAAGCGCCGGAAATTGTTCGATGTAACATTTCGTTATTTGGGGACGACTTAGTGATATGGCGTGGCATCCGTAGCCACTGAAGACTGTCTGCTATTACAAAAGATCTTGATACGCTTCACAGCTGGGCGCTGAAGAACAAACAGCCGTTTAACTTCAACAAATGCAGGTTCATGAATGTGGGTAGTCGAGTAGAGTTCACATGTGATATAGGATCACATATCCTTAAAAATTGCAGTGAGGAAGAATATTTGGGTGTCTGTGTATGCTCCAGTTTGAAAACCTCACTTCAAACTTACTGCCTTTAAAAAAGCAGCACGTGTTCTAAATCTATTCAAACGGGTATTTTGGAAATTTTCTCCCGTAACAAGCCGCAACAAGCCTTATAAAGAAAGGATAGCTCAAATGAATCTGTTTGACTTTCCGTATAAACAAATCAGAGGAGAACTTATCCTATTTAACAAATATTCCATACCCGAAATCATCCCTTCGAGGATTTTTTCACGCGAATGGATACGAGAAATTATCGGACACACGAATATGTGCTGGTTGTACCCCATTCCCGCCTGAACTGTAGAAGGTATTTTTATTCTCTCTGTGTGTTTTACTTGGAACAGTGACCTTCTACCGTTGCTCACTCCACTAGCTAGCATGAATTTAAAACGAAATTAGACGACTTGTTATTGACTTATTCGTTTCCCGAACACTTATATACTGATTAATCTAATTCCTTATTTTTTACACTTACATTACAATTTTTACCATCCTATGGTTGTTGTTAAGCTTATTGCTTTATAGACTATTAAAAACCTTGAATTACCTTGAATACTTACCGTGAGTTAGACGATCGTGGTCAAATCGTTTTGCCACAAATGTGTGTCCAATTGTTTCATGACAAAAGTTTTAGGGATCGCCTTCCAAAAAACAGTCAAGTACAAAATAGGAATATCTATAACAGCCGATGCGGTAATATTGAGCATTGTTTGGTTGAGTGAATACGTTTATATCGAAAATTGATTAGCATGCGTTTTGATAATCCGTTGGGTTCAGATATCTGCACAACCAGGTGCTCAGCACCGATACGAGCCAACTTCTTGTGCTTAATATAGAACTCGAAATTTCTCACTAAGTTTGCTCTTTACCACAGGTGAGCCACAGTATCAACGGACCTTGAGAGTGTTCAGTTTTATCACATTTTTGTCATTACAAACTATGATAAACAAACGCATCTATGATCCTAGTCTCGCCTACGTGATTTGACACATCATAGAGCAACTATGGTCTGCCACGCGGTTAAGTGAAATCAGAGGTGGTTGGTGGAATGCTAATTACTCATGTTTCCTGTTTTGACGTAGGTTCTATGTTCGAAGCGAATGTTTACTCAAAATTAGCTCTAACCGATTGCGTAAACATTTCTGTCTACTATGACTGACTGCAAGATCGATTCCAAAGGTAATTCGATAAATTAGCAAAGTTTCGCATTTGAAACCCCTGTAACACCCGTTTTGTAGAATAACCAGTGTATTGTGTTGCCAACACCTCCACAACCAGTTTACTGCTGTTAGCCGTCATCAGGTGGAGACAATATGATTAGCTTCAGCAAGCCTCCAAACTTTTATGTTGCTTAAATCCTTTGTACGGAATGCTTACAAAGCAATGTGATCAACATGGTTTCTTGGTAAAATAAATTAGCTTTACTTCTGATGCTACCGTTTATCAAATATGGATTTATGAATATTGATACTCCGTTTAAAAGCTGATTGAGCAATCATGTTGATGAAGCAGGAAATTGTACGAGAATGTCAAATTCACATTCCGTTTACACACATGTCTGTGTATGTTCGTTTGGTTTAGTAAGTCGAATGTTTAATCATGAAACTTTGTCCTATAAGATCTAGAATTTTGGAAAAGACCTTCACTGATGACGTAGTTGAATTCCTTAGTTAAATCAATAAAAACGGCGTACAATGGCATACGCTGTTCCCGACATTTTATCCAGGTTGTCTCAAGGAGAATATCATCTCAACGGTTGATCTTCCCCTGCGGAAGCCGCATTGAGATTCGGATTAAAGTCTATGAGCGTAAAAATCTCAGTTTGCTCATCTGATTCTTTCCGATTTTCTCGAAATCAGTGGAGACCTCATCCTACTGTACAAACTATTCTATACCCTAAGCTTAAACCGTAGAAGGCATTTTTATTCTGTCCGTGTCTGTTTTACTTGGAACGGTTTATTTTCAACCGTTACCTACTGTATTAGTTTACATGAGATTAAGACAAAATTAAAAGTTTTTTTCAATTGAATTGCTCATCTTGTTTTTGTAAACACACATTTTAATTTTTACCATTCTATGGTTATTGTTAAGCTTGATGCTTTTTAGATTATTAAATTCACGCATGACCTTGAATTATACTACCGATGTGCTAGCAGTAATTAGAGAAAAATTGTCCCCGGAACATGATCATCAGTACTACCATGTGATTAGTAAAATGCTCAGCTTCGAAATCAAGCTAAAAATAAGCGTCATTCGAAATGCATTTGCTGCTACATGAGTCATCTAAATTTCCAATCACGGAACCAATGTTAAAGTTCTAAAATACCCCCAGAACATAGTTTATGAATATGCCACTATAGTTCTTTTAGTGAATGGATCAATGAATCTTGCAACAGAATGTGATCAGCCATGAACTTTGCCGCTCAAAACCATAGATTTCGTTTTAAGAAAACAACATTTGCGTTCAGCAACTCCATTAGTATATTTCCGAGGTAAAATAAAACCAACAAATGTAAATCGGCCTCGTTGTCATAGACTTTATCCATTTGACGCCGGCCATTGACGAACGTTGCTCGCGCATCATGATATCACGATTAGCATCATTTTGAATTAACACCGAAACAGATTCACGAGTAACAATCTCTCACAGCGCGTTCATCGTAATCAATAGTACTCAGCAGGCTGTCTGGGTGCTCTATCATCTGTAGACGGGAGCAAAATCTGCTCTCCTTGGCTTCAAGCTCTCGCTTTACAATATGTCTCCGAGGTGAGCGTTAAGGAGCACATTCTTCCCAACTCGTAGGGTCAATATCCTGAGACAACCTCTGCAAACGTCCTGTCCAGAGGTTGACCTCCTGGTTTCGATTCTATAAGAAATAGCGTGTTGTGATGTATCAAAATACACTCAAATCTCAGTACTATGCCACCCGTCGGAAACGAGCAAGAGTGGCATAGTAGCGAGGGTGTGTAAAAACGGCTTTATTTTCTTAAGTCCATCATTTATTTGCTCAATCTATCAGTCCAAAGCTCTCAAAAATCGTCGGCTGACGCATCTTCTTTCGTCGGATCTCGTTTATCGCGTCATCACACGCTTGCATCACACCGGGCTTCCCGCTTTTCTGTTGCATGAACTTTCGGACAGTGATCCAAACACGCTGGGCTTCCTCGAACAGAACGATTTCATCCCGGCAATAACTTCGTCTTCGCTTTCTACCGGCTCCTCATTGTACAGCATCTTCTCCGTAATCTCCTCCAGTGTGAATGACCCGCCAGTCGCGAGGCGTTAGTCGGCTTCGAGAAAGTCGAGCAGCTCGATCTCCTCGTTCTCGTGCATCTTTTCCTCAGCAGGCAGAGCTTTCCACTCATGTTTGCCCCAACCAGAAGAGTAATCCTTTACTTGCTTTTCTTTCCTCCAGTACACCGCTCTCCCCTGAAAGCCATGGTCTTGTTCGAAGCAGTTGCCAGAAGAGTCCAGTCTCATCCAGGTTGAAGACATCATCTGCAGAGAACTGCCTGTGTAAAGGCTGGAGAACCTGCTGCTGCTAATCAATAAGGGATTGGGAATTCACCGCTCCAGCTTCGCCCTGCCCTGTCTTGAACGTGACGCCATTTCGTTTCTTGAAGCTGTCTAACCAACCGTCGCTCGCCATGAAGTCTGCGATGTGCATCAGCTCGGCCAGTTTCATCGCCTTCTCCTTGATCAGATCGCCGCTTCAGTCCTCTTGCCAGCTTCAGCCACATCAGCACTCCCTCCTCAAGCTTCGGGTCGTGAGGCTGCGTCAGCTTCATGAGCTTCGATGGAACTCCAGCTTTGATTGCAGCTTCAATTGCATCCTTCTTGCTGAGAATGCCCTTCACGGTGGTTCTCTTAACTTCGACGCCCCATTTCTTGCTGATATCCCTCGCCAACTTGGATTGATTCGGCTCCCTTTTTGCAGCATCGATGATCTCGAGCTTCTCCTTCATCGTAAAGTCGGTTCGCTTGCGTTTCTGAGCTGACATTATGGGCTGAATAGTTTGAAAAATAACGATGTCACTGTTGTGAGTGTCTGTTTGTGCGCGCGCTTTCGTGGGTCTATCATCTGTACACTTAAAGCAAGAGTAGGAAAAAAACTTGTCGTTGTGCGTGAGGTGACTGGCTTGTTGTAGCTGGCATCAGGGAGAAACATCGTGTATTTGACCTTGAAACCGGCTAACTATATGCGTAAAATGCGCAAAAACGCACTTTTAAATAGTCACAGAATAGTGGCATAGTAGCGAGAGTAGGGAGTGGCATAGTAGATTTATGTTGCATTGAATTTTGTCGGGACCGAGCAAAAGTGGAACAATAGCGAGAGTGGCATAGTACGGAGATTTGAGTGTATTCGGACTTTAGCGAGCAACTTCTACTAGTTCAAGCAATGCATCCATCATTGCTAACTGATTAGATGTACGGGCATGAGTAATTAAGACGTTCGATTCGCATGAAGAATTTCGATAGCACTTAAAAAATCACATCGAGGACACGCAGTATAATCGATGAGATGAACATTAGAATATTTAATTGAGACAGTGGGTGTTTTTGCTACAAATTTGATTATATTCTTCATGTTGAAATTGAAACCTAGCTTTCAGAGTGTAATTCAAATTCGTGCATTTTATCCACGTCAGATTTAATTGGATGCAACGAATGAACGACAAGAGTATGTATGCATCACGTTTCTACGAATTATTGGAGAATTTATCTAAAAATTTTATGGCAGACTTAACTAAGCTACACCGATAGTTAATTCAAAACAAGCTGCCTTTCAAAAGCCGCAAGTGCAAAATATCTCAGGCTGATAAACCCATCCCGTTCGCGGGTGCACGTAGCAGACAAATCATTGAGTGGAGTAGAGTAGAGAGCGATCTTGATATCTGGGCTTACGGAATTTGAAAAAATAGTCTGCATTGCGAGGCCGTATATAAGCGTCCAAGCAGTATACGCGGCCTACTCTGACGGGCGTTTATCGTCACACTCTTTGACAGCGGTAATCAACATAAACATACACACTGTCGTCGACTGTTCAGCGTAAGCTTGGGCCCCTTGAGGAGCGACAGGTTAGATCAAGATTGCGTACTCTCGAGCCCGAGCGCATCCGAAGTGACCTAATTCTGACATACCGAACAATTTCTACGGCGTCCTACCCTCTCCGCTCCTATTCAAATTTGCTTCTGATTTCCACACACAGTCATGATCTCACCCTTCCAATATCACACTGATCAAACAGTTTTATTCATCCCGTGTTTGCTTACTCTGGAACAGTTTGCCGTCAAAAATAGTGTCTTCTTCGAAAGAAGTGATCTTCAAAGAAAATATAAGAGCTTTCATGTTGATTAATACTGAACAGAACACCAACAGTACTCCCGTTTTTTCACAGTCAATTGGAAAATCAAATCTACACAAACAAACATTTCCGACCGACATTTCCTTACTCCGTGTCAAACTTGGAATTATTGTTACTCGATCATCGAACCACATGGATCATAATATGAAAGCACGAGCTATCTAAATTGTATAATATGTCCTATTGTGTTCGACAGCTATTTGCTTTTTTCATCAGAAAAATTGATCAGAATTTTTGGCAGATAACTAATCCATTTAACGATTCAATTCAATTCAATGGTCTAAAAAGCACATAGCTATACAAAAACCACAGAATAATATGCGAATTACAAATAACATAGGTAGTAAAACGGGATTTGTTTGCCTACTGATCAGTTCAGGAATCACGTCAAAATACATAGGGCAGAAATTGTTTTCAACCGGTTCGATAGGGTAAATATGTATAGTTTACTTCGATGCATGGTTTCAAAGCTTTATGATGCAGAATATATTGTTTCAATGTTTGGATTGGTCGACATGAAATTGTCCAAGTTCGATTTGAATATATCCAAGTTGGGTGAATGTGCAACGTTACGGGGTAGGGAGTTCCAAGTAAAACATACACGTACAGAATAAAAATACCTTCGACAGTTCAGCCTCGAGTCGGGAATAAGTACTGTATAGTTATGACTCCGGCTTGTTCGTCGTGGTAGTCGTGTGAATAGTTGATTTAGGGGATGGTTGGGGGTATGCAGTATATTGAACATAAGAATCAAGTCGCCTCTAAGACGGCGGTAGCGAGAGTCGAAGAGATTGAGGTTTGTAATACGATCTTCGTATTGTTTATGCGTTAAACCACGTACGAGCTTGGTGGTCCGATGATATATTCTCTGTAAGAGGCTGGTGTCCTTCTGTAGCCATGGTGACCAAGCCTGAACCGCATACTCCATGGTTGGCCTCAAGTACGTATTAATTATTCTATAAACAGTTTGCTTCGTGAAACTCCCGAACACGCGTTTTAGAAGAAAAAGAACTCGTGACGTCTTTTCATAGACAGCTGTGGCGTTATGTGACGGTTTCAACGTGCCGCTCACCTACACACCCAAGTCCTTCCCCTTGTCAGTGCTTTCAAGAATATGGGAACCAAGGGTGTAAGAGAACTCGAAATGTCTTCCAACAGTCAATACCTTGCATTTGGTGAAATTGAAAGGTAGTTCATTTCTAACTGACCAGTTCTGTAAGGCATCAAGGTCCAGCTGAAGCTGTCTGCAATCTTCAGTTGTGCGTACTTGTGTTCACAGCTTGATGTCATCCGCAAATAACAAGATTTTGCTGCGAACAAGTTTAGGTAAGTCGTTTACATAGATCAGGAAAAGAATTGATCCAAGCACTGATCCCTGCGGCACCCCACTCGTTACTGCAATGAGTCGTGATAAAGCACCTTCAACCCTTACTCGAATGACACGGTCACGGAGATAATCCTCAAACCAGGATAGTAATGAACCCTTGATGCCACATTGCTCCATTTTTTGTAGTAACAGACTGTGGTTGACACGATCGAATGCTTTGGACATATCAAGATAACACGCGTGTATGGTGAGACCTTTGTCTACAGCTTGTGTCCAGTCATCGAGGGAGAGCAGAAGGTTTGAAAGGCAAGAGTGTCTTTTTCTGAAGCCGTGTTGTTCGACTGCGAGCAAGCAATTGTCTTCCAGATGTTTTGTGACGCTGTTTGCAACGAGGCGCTCCATTACTTTAGATATCACCGGTAGTAGTGTTACTGGTCTATAGTTGGATACTTCGGAACGGTTTCCTCCTTTGTAGATTGGGGTAATGATGCCATTCTTCCAATCACATGGAACGAAACTTTGGGTTAAAGAGAGATTAAACAAGTAGGTCAGGGTCGTACACAAAGTAGAAGCACAGTTTTTGAGGATCAGCGGGGTAATTTCGTCAGCTCCGGGAGATTTTTTCGTGTTGAGATTTAGCAATGTGCGGAGGACACTGTCCGGTAATAGTTAGTTGTTGTAAAACATTTTCGGGTGAGATGACGGGAGTTAAGGGACAGGTAACGGTGTTTCGTGGGCTGAAGACAGTGGAGAAGAAATGGGCTAGAACTTCGGCAGATTCCGATGCTGTGGTTGTTGTCCCATCACGTGTCTTTAAAGCAGCAACCCCTGGTTTCACCCTAGACCGGTTATTTATGATCTGATAGAGAATTTTGGGGTTTGATTCCATTTTGTTGAGTAAATGTTTTTGATAATTCAGTTTGTCATCAACAACAAGTTTGTTTACCTTATTTCTCAGCAACCGGAATGTCTCCCAACTCTCAACAGTGGTATCTTGTCGATGAGCCCGCCATGCAGCATTACGCAAAGTTAACCATTTTCGTGTTCGGCTACTCAGCTTAAACGTATATCCATTTTTTGCACCTTTGGAACAAGATGAGAGTGCATTTCAACGGCAGATTTAAGTTCGTTTATCATCCACTGCCACTGATCGTGCACGCTGTCGGACTTAAGACCAGGGTCTGTGGCGTTCTTAAGAGTAGTTTTAAGTTGTGAAAAGTCAATTTTTCTAATCACCTTGTTGATGTCACTTGTTCTGATTGCCTGGCAAATATAATCAAACGTAATAACTAAGTGGTCACTGAGTCCTATTGGAGCTTCATAAGTGAGACTTTCAATCACGTGCTCTTCATTTGTCAGTATCAAGTCCAAGATAGACGGCGTATCAGTACCACGAAATCGGGTATTGTTGAAAATATGGTTGTAGAGTGGAATTTCTTCCAGCAACTGTTGGTATAAAGCATTTAAAGAGTTTTCTGGCTTAAATGAATTTCCCTTAAAGTTTGGCAGATTGAAATCTCCGATCAGAAGAAGTCTGCCGCGGTATCTGTTAGCCACTAGGCGTATATTTGCAAGTAATGCTTAATTGTAAGCTTCGTCGACTGAGGGCGAACGGTAAATCACACCCACTATGCATTTTTCTCCTGCTGTTACATTCAGCGAACACCATAATGTGTTTTGCAGTTGTAAGTCATCATCAGTGATCTCTTGGCAGAGCAATCTCGGAATATGGTAAATCGCAACACCACCTCCTCGAGTCAGGCTATCGTGACGAAGTAGAAACATACCTTCAATGGCAACTTCATTGTCTGTTAAAGCTTATTTTATTCATTGCAGATAATAGATTTGATAGTTGTTTACGTTGTCACTGCATGAATGCGCTTCAAAACATTCCATACCCCGAACCATCCATTACAGGATTTATTCACACGAAGGGATACGAGAAATTATCAGACCCATGAATATGTGCTGGTCGTACCCCATTCCCACCTGAACTCTGTCCATGTCTGTTTTACTTGGAACAGTTTATCTTCAACCGGTGCTCACTCCACTAGCTAGCATGAATTTAAAACGAAATTGGACGAAAATTATTGCAATATTAATTTCCCAAACACTTATATACTGCTTTATCTACTTCCGTATCTTATTTATACACTTCAATTTCAATTTTTACCATCCTATGGTTGTTGTTAAGCTTGTTGCTTTTTGTACTATTAAAAACCTTGAATTACCTTGAAAATAAAGTTGAAACATAATCAAAATAAGTATGCCACTAATAATATAGTCAACGTCCATGTGTAGAAACAACTTCGCTGTCTAAAAATGTATGCAAAATGCTATAATTATTTTCACATTGACTTGACCGACAATCCGTGCCTCCTGACCTATGGTTCGGATTACAAACATGTTTGAGCGGAAGCGGTGGTGATGAACTGTCATAAAACCGGAAATTCAATGGCTGCTTTCAGTCTGATCGATACGTGCCAGCGCGTCACGTGATGGCGCAGAAAATGGCGATCGATCGTTGTGCCATTCACAGGTTGTAAAAATGAAACAGCCTCGAAAAGACGAGAGATTGGATTGGCTGAGATGAATAGTGAGATTAAGATCAGGGGAAGACATGCTAAATCTCGGTCACTAGATGAGATGGGCATCCAATTGATTGAATCAAATGGTAAAATTTTGTTCAAGAGGAGACATGATAACTCTTGGTGATCAAAACGTACAATATGCTGGAAAGGTTTCGAAAAGACTACAGTGAATCAACTAACTGTCAAATTTACAGAATCTAATGTTTATCGTTTCGTAAGTGTACAAATTCAAAGTAATTCAAAGTAATTCAAAGTTTTAATGGTCCAAAAAGTAAATACTTTACAGTAATCACAGATTAAAAATATAGGGAATTCATAAAAAACAACACAAATGTTTTACACACCTGGAAAGTCAGCATGTCTATTCAGGTGCAAGGTTGGGTTTGGTCAACATATACTTGTCAAGTTCAGCCTTGAATATGTTCAGGCTTGTTGCGCAAATGATATGTGGGGGCAGGGAGTTCCATAGAAAACAGACTCTGACAGCAAAGAAAAACCTTCGACAATTTGATCTGGAGTTTGGAATAATTAACTTGTATCCATGCGATCTGCTACCACGTGCTTCTTGCCGATGAAACAGGTGTTTAAGTGGGTGATCCACTGTATGCAGAATGTTGAAAAGCAGGATCAAGTCACCCCTGAGACGACGGTACGAAAAGTCAAAGAGGTTTAGTGTTGCAATCCGCTCCTCGTATGACCTGTTGTATAGCCCGGTCACCAGTTTTGTAGCGCGGTGGTATACCCGTTGCAGCAAGGTCATGTCCTTTTGTAACCATGGGGACCATGCTTGAACAGCATACTCCATTGTTGGTGTTAATTATACGTGGGAGTATCTGCTTTAAGAAACGACCAAAGATCCTTCTGAGCAATGCTAAGATTTGGCAGGACTTCTGTATACAACAGAACAGTGCCGTGAAGACTTCAGGTTACTGCTAATCCACACGCCCAGGTCTTTCTCTTCAGTAACCTATGAAAGTTGCTGAGATCCCAGAGAGTATGTGAATTCGAATGATTTACCGACGTTCAACATTTTACATTTTTGGATGTTGAATGGTAAGCAGTTCCGCAAGGACCAATTATGAAGTGCTTCGAGATCTTTTTGGAGAATTTATATAACGTTTGAACATTAAAACGCTGCATTGGATGAGTTTCACAAAGGTATTGGCTATGCAACAACAGTAAATTACAACTTTTTCGGTCGTATTTCGCCTCGGTGTATTGACAAAACGTTTTTCCTGTTTACCACAGGCCAAATTATTAATATCATGTGATTAGTGAGAAATTTGTGATACTGTTGGATGATCGAAAATGTGATCCCGAAAGTTTTCGAATTTTGTATGAGTTGTTGTAGCCTAACTCCGCCAAGGACGGTCCCAAGCCCGTCTGAGAAAGGAGGAGGGTTGGGCTTAGGGCTAGCAACCCTATCCCGTAAAACCTACATTGCTACGGAAACGATGACAACAGATCCTTGGTTCGGTCATGTCTGCAGGATGGATCCCAGTTTGCATACGAAGGTAGCCATGCACTGGCATCCGCAAGGTAAACGAAAAAGGGGACGGCCCAAGGAAACTTGGCGCAGAACGTTGGAACGCGAACTACATGCACAAGGATTCACGGTGCAGACGGCAACGGAAGCAGCGACAGACCGGAACCACTGGCGTGAAATTGTCTTCGCCTCATGTGCCACCCGCACGGAGAGGA
>JACCGJ010016901.1:0-19033 GCA_013407085.1 Atriophallophorus winterbourni | reverse complement strand
TATATATATATATATATATATATATATATATATATATATGTGTGTGTGTGTGTTAGATGTATTATTATATATATACCGTCAAGATTCTGCGGAAACTAATGCTTAATATCATCAAAAGGCGATGAAGTGATTTGAGCAATTCTAAAAAATTGACTAAAAATATCCATATTTTCAACGATAAATTTCTTGAAAGGGAAGAAATTCCATTGTGTTATTTCTCACCATGCTTTAGAATCCAAGCGTAAGAAAATAGAAAATAAATCTGATCAAAATCAGTCAATGAACAAAAATCAATGCCATGTGTTGTTATTTAATTTTTTGGGTTGATGTGTATGTTTTCAAGATTTTCCGATGCCCCGTGTAAATCAGATGAGCTCCAATCGGAATAGTTCCCTTCTCAGAATAGCCTTTGCTGGACCAAATAGGCTGATGTTCAGATATTCACTTTAGCAGATTCCGCCTTGTTCGGCCAATGTATACTGCTCCACAGGAACAGATGAATTGATCAACACACATTGAAGTTGCTTGACGTGGTAGCTGGTCTTTAAGCTGCTGTCTGATTATTGGCTTTGTAGTGACATTCATTTTCGTTCATTGACTGATGTTGGTCAGATTTATTCCTGTTTTCTTTGCTTGTATTGCTAAGCTTGATGAGATATACCAACATGGTATTCCTTCGCCTTCATTAAATGTTTCAGCAAGTTCTAAAAATATTTTGTTGCTTTCAATTTATTCAATTGGTTGTCTTAATATTTACCGTGAAAATCAATATCACGTACCTATACATTATTACGGTTTCAAGGATTCAAGAATTTATGGTTAAAAAAGTTAATACTTTACAACACCACAGGATTACGGTATGAATAAAAACATGAAAATTACAATAGTATAAAAGCAATAGAGAATATCAAATATAAGGCTCACGAGTAATGTTCGTTGGCAAGTGCAAGTCCAATTTCGCTTCGAAAATTGCCAGGCAAGGAGAGTCCACCACATGTTAGGGTAGGGAATTCCAAAGAAATATAGCTCGTACGGCGGAAAAATTGCGCCGACAATCAATACGGGATCTTGGAAAGTAATCGGATAAGATATGTCCGCGTGTTACTTTTCCATCACATACATCAAGCAAGTGTTTTAGTGGATTTCCTTCGGTAGACACAATTCTATATGTCAGAATAATATCGCGTCGTATCCTCCTTTGGGTAAAGTCACATAGACACAGACGTCGCAATCTTTCGGTATACGGAACATTGCGGAGACCCATAACTAACTTTGTTGCTCTATGATAGATTTTATCGAAGAGAGCAATATCCTTTCGCAGCCAAGGATCCCAGACCTAGGGCGAAGGTAGACATTCATTATCCTTGGTAACGTTACCAGAGAGAATCTTCCAAATATTCTTCGAAGGATACCTAACAATCTGTTGACCCGTCAATATATATTCTGGCAGTGCACTGTGCTCTTCAGGTAACCGCTAATCCACACTCCAAGATCTTTTTCTAACGAGCTCCATGCTAGGTTTTCAGTTCCCAATCGATATGTCCAAGGAAAATTCATACCAAATGGAGCATCCTACATTTCTGTATGTTAAATGACGTCATTCATGGCCGCTCAATTCGACACGGTGTCCAAATCCATTTGTAGTTTCTCACAATCCTCTGCAGAACTAATCGGCGTCCAAATTTTTATATCATCCGCCAACAGGACCATTTTGGACGATATAAGGAGGGGTAAATCGTTTATGTACAACAGAAAGAGGAGCGGGCCTAACACACATCCTTGTGGGACTTCACTAGGGGTTTTGAACGTATGGAATAACACTCCGTTAACTTTAACTCGGGCGTCGCGATCTAACAGATGGTCGCACAACCGTGAGATGAAAGTTTACATCTTTATAAGCTTTGACGGATTTTCTGCAAGGAATTTCACTATTTTGATTATTTATAATTCTTTTTGCATTTCACGAAAATCATTTGCTGTAAAAATTGCGGAAAACATAATTTTGTACTTTATTAAATTTGATCTTGCGAAATGAATTATTTATAATTTGTTTATGGAATTGCAGTTTTATTACTTAGCCATAAAAACAGTAATAATTTTATGAAATGAACCATAAAATGTGTCCTGTCATCAGATCACTATTCTCGTGTAAAATGTAGGAACTAGGCACGTATATTGAAAGATCGGCAGTATGATTATTAAGTAATGGCAGGGTCAAATTTTACTGCTAAATGATGATCAATTCGTAGCAAATTTATTTCATTGAATTTATTTTATTTACATCAATATATTTTAAAAAAATAGATTAATGTTTATATTATTATAGTATTTTAAATTTATACTTTAGAATAATTTAATCAACCATCGAAAACTTTTTTATTTTGATATTCACTGTGTGAAGCGAACGTTCACATTGTTAAATATAAGTTTCTTGCTTCCTTTCAAAATTTATATACATACTTTAATTTCATATAGCAACCATTTGACCACTAGAAACTAACACATCTGTTGAAAATATTCAAAACATTGTGACCCAACTTAAGTCTCGTTTTTTATTTGAAAAATGTTTTTGTGAAACGTTGGACCCAGTCTACATCATTGTGTTGACGCACTGAATAAATTCATGTATTTTGTTTCAATATTATCCATTGCTTCAATTTATTTTAATACAAAAAATCATGTTACTTAATGGCAGTAAGCATTACCATACTGCACTGATTTGAGGATAACTCTGAGCACCGAAGTGATTGGATAAAAGTCAAAAATGAGTAAAAATCGATAGCTATTAATAATTTCTTGGAGAATGACAAGAATTATGTTGAATTGTGATCATTGCTATGATAATGTTTTTAGCCTCATTCGGTCAATGTCAACCATATATATTCGCCTCAATTAAATGTCGGTTTCATGTTGAGTAACGGTTCCGATGACTGAGCTGCCCAATTCGATGGGACAAATCTCTCCCACAGCGCCGACGGCGACAGACAGTACTTTGCCAATCGGTGGCACGCTGACATCAGTTGAAAGCAGTATCGGCTCTCATCCAGTTTCGAGATGAAGCTTTTCACAGTGCCTCCGAAGCAAGCTCTTTGCTATACCATATTTCCGATTATTGGGAACGGAACGGCACAGTGATTATGACGTCTGTCTCATTCAGACGATCCAGATTCGTGTCCAGCCGCGTTTTCACATTTCGCGAACTGTGAACCATAGTGTCAACCGACCTTGACCGTGTTCACTTGTATCAGATTACGTGAAGGCACATATTGTTAGGCGGATCGATCAAAGCTCGTGGTCTGGTCTACATGACTACATACCCGCTAGGCTTCGTATAATTTGTTTGGCGTATGGGGTAGTGAGTGGAATGCCATTTCGTCCTGTTTCCTGTCCTAACTATCACCCCTTGTCTGACGAAGTTTCTGCGTTAGAATGTTGGCCGAAAACTACTCTAACCGATTGCACACATTTTTTAATAATACAGCATCAGTACAAGACTTATTGGAAGCATATGCTTGATCCACATCCTTACACCTTCGAGGTGTAAAATGTTTCCCAAACATTAGTTAGTAGAGTAATTGCGACACTTAAGCGATTTGCTCAGTATGTAAATTAGTATCACATATACCTATTCATGTTAGGCATACCCCATAAAATCACAGGCAATGTTAGTCACAACAGTGTGATCCAGAATACAAAATAATGATCATATCAAAACAATCCAATAGTGACATACAAGCGCATTTTGTTTACCATGCGTATCCTGATCCAAATATCCATGGGATGTGTTTCATGGAAATGCATGCAAATGAGCTTTTTTAGATACAACATTTATTTAACTTGATGATTGGAAAATTATTTCCATTTTTAAATGTCCTATTATGAAACAATCTCTTACTAACTAACAGACAGGATCAGTATGTAAGCGGAACAGGGAAAGTATATTTCATCTGAAAACACAACGCAGTACATCTTACATTGATTGTGACGTTGCGTGACAGAAACAACATCAACATATAGATGAATCAGCAAAAGCTGTTTACGAGGTTATTTTGAAATTTATTTCCATGAATATAATCCAAGGCAAATACATCTAATGCAAAAGTATTTCGGACATGCAATTTACTATAATGCTTTCGAAAATTGAGCATTTCAAAGCGTATATTCCATAAAAATTGGAATTTGCAAAAATATCGCAATCTAACCAATCATACGTTTTAGGCGATAAAGTTAGATTAATCATCAATCTATTCATGTTTGTAAATTAGGCGATCTATTCTATGCTCGGGACGGATACCAACGCGACTGACCTAAGCGCAGAGGCAAGAGCCGAGGAAATCTTCGAGAAAATGGACGAGAATGGGGATGGAGTGCTCACAAGAGAAGAATTCATGAAAGGGTGCATGGAAGATAGTCAATTGAAAGCGATGCTTCTAGCCGATGAACCTGTGGAATGAATACACCTTGCTCAACTGGCAACTGATCTTAACCTTCGCAAGAAACCGCTCATAATATTTTTATTATTTAAGCACTAGCAGCACTCACATTCTTTTTACTGATTTCCGATGTATTAACAATATATCCGAGATTTTTTGCCATTGTTCATAACATCCGCAGCAAATACTGACCATCAATTAAAGCCATATGCTTGTACATAAAATTTCATCTCTCTATTTTGCATTTATTAAATAAACACGGAAAGGTAATTTGTTTGAATTGTTTTATACAAAGTGCCTAATGTTATCTGATTGATGAAGCAAGATATTGATTCGAGCAATACTTAGTGTTCTATTTCTAACATTTTATTTCTTAGTAGAAATAATAAATTTATAACTTGCTAAAATATACAAAATGGATATTTCTCCACTTATATTACTTACACAATCCAAAAGATAATGGATGATGTATCTATTAGATAAATTATATTATCACAAAAGATAGATTTCCGACAACGGAGTATAGTGATGTTGGATCGGAATATTACCAAGAGAATTTATTAGCGAATGATAGTTCCATTGTTCACTGAAATCCCACGAGACAGGATGAGATTGATAACATTTCATTATAACTTAGCATTATCCGTACATATTTATTAAAATGAACAGATTTAATTACCGCGAGATAGTACTTTACATTATACCAGGACGAAATTTTACCAAGTTATTCCGCTTCGCGAAGCGGAAGATTTTCCCTTCGTCTTGCACGAATTTTTTGGCTCAGTTTGTTTTATGATTATTATTTTTAAACTCAATTTTTAAGTAGTACAAATGTTTTGAAAAGCTTATGCTGTTATGCGTCTGCCGGTAAGATAAATTTGATCAAATAGTGTGAAACTTTTGTTGAACAATCTAACAATCTTGTCAAGGAAGTATTGCTCGCGTCGCAAACCCACCGTTCAACTGAACTCTTTTACGTTAGGTGAAATCAATCAATTCATAAATGAATCCTGCTAAAGAGAGTGCTTATCGGCGATTAGGTATTGCCAACCGACCAATGTTCATCAACTTTCGATGTAGCTGTTTATACTTCATACAAAATATTCAGTCATAATTAGTACTTAATTTAAGTGAGTAGAACAATTCTAGGAAGTGCACCATTCAATTACTTACGATAAATATTGGTTAAAAATTTCAATCTCATGTTCAAAGTATAAGTTTTAATTTAATAAAAGCAAACTGATCTCAATCGCAATTAGTTCATTCTGATATCCTGCATAAGCATCTAAGGTCAAGGTTAAAATTTATTATGTAAAACCTGACTTACATTTATGCTGCTAGCTTATCAACTTGCGCTACGATTCAAGATTCAAGATTCAAGATTTTATGGTTGAAAAAGCAATTACTTTACAATAACCATGCAACGAGTTTTCAGATGCACTACTAATTAAACAGATGAACGGTCGATTATTGTTAAACCTGGCTCCTCGTATACCATATATATAGTTGCAATTATTTTTGCACAGTCAAATTTGAACGGAGGTAGAAATTGATCATACTCCTCAAACTGCGCAACTTAGTTACCCTAGTTTGGACAGAAAAGTTAAAAATAGCACGGCATTTTTCAGGAAGAGGTGTAATACCTGATCATGTGAGGTGATGACTGAGAAAATCCAGAGTGTCTGTGCCAAAAATGAATTTACTAGGGTTCATCTTGATCATGTCATTTACGAAACGCCCAAAACAATACGAATGTGTATGGCGTGCTCCTCTGGAGAGTTCAAGGCTGATAAAACTTCGTCATTGTATGCGTAGCCGAAAGGCAATCGTCGCAGGACTTTGTCGATAAAACGCTGGAATGTTTGTGTAGCATTTTTCAGACCAAAGGTCATTCGAGCAAATTCGTATCCGCCAAATGGAGTTTTGACTTCCATTTTAGGTATGTCTTTCTCGGCTACCGTGATGTGGTAGTAAGTACGGACGAGAACAAGCTTTGTATAGTTGTTGCAAAAAGATTCAAAATAAAATAGTGGATATGTGGTGCAGGTACCAAAAAATAAGTTTGCACTACACAAAATACAACAAATAATAAAATGAATTCGCTAAAATATCAAAAGAGCAAATGTTCAATGACAGATCAGGTGAAGACCAATGATAGCGAGATAATCCACACAGTAAACTAAAAGTGATGGAATCCGATGTGCAGAATAGGCTAAAATTTTCGAGAATCCGTTAATCACAATTCCCACACGAAGCGACGTACACAAACTTCGGAACCACGGAAGAAGACAAAGTCCGAGGGTTCGAAATTATATTAACCGCAAAAATCATATTTTAATAGCATTAATACGAATGAAGAATGCATGGCTCACAACGAATAACCATACAATGTCAAAAGGTGTATGAACAAAATACAAAGATACAAAGTAAAAGTAGTTCACAACCAACCCGAATTTTAGCGCAGAAAATTCACGAATGCAAGCAATTATATCAGCACGAAAGAACGTTTTTACAAAACTAATTGAATATTCATTAGAATCATCATATTCACAGAACATCAGACACACCCGGTAGATTACTTTGGGGTTTAGGACATCATAATTCATTGCCCAAAAATTTATGAATATATCATAAGAAATGAGAGGGGGTTTCATTAATCTAGGACATGAATAAAGCATTCTTATCACGCTGTTTAAAATCCTGCTGCAACCGTGTGAACTCTTTGTTTTAATAAATGTGTTACGGAGTAATGTGTACAATTATTGAAAATCTTAGTTCTTCCTGATGCTTTCCTTTTGATCAGCCAATTTAAATTGATGGGTCGATGGACCTGTATTCTAATCGCATGTGTCCAACCTTGTGGCTTGTTTTGTTGCTTGACGTACACCAACGGAGTAAAACTTTCTTGCATGATAAACAGAGAGTGGTTTTAAAGCTGCCAGTTTGTTGCTATATCATCACATGCATATTGAGACAAGATCATTTTAGCTTCCCTGGAGACAACATTCCATTCTATACGATTGCAATTGCCCCTCGTTTTAGGAGGAGGTTTGTCATACCTGAGTACTAGTTGGAAGCTGATCACAACGTGATTACGTTTTCCATGTGGAGTGAGATAATCCTCCTGACGAACCATTTCTTACCTTGAAGAGAGAATACGATATCCAGGATCTAATGTTAGCAGCCCAGACGGTACCATTCACACGTTGACTCATGGCATGTATGTAAGTACATTTGATAAAGTCCTCAGACATCTTCAAGATTCAAGATTCATGGTTCAAGATTTATGGTTGAAAAAGCAATCACTTTACAATAACCATGCAGTTCAACTATAGGTACAAGTGTATATGTGTGTAGAAAAATTTTAAAATCAAAATAATTCTGTTAACAATAGATTATAAATAGTTCGGGGCATAATTTGTATTGGCTCTCAGGAAATCGTCCAGTTTTAATTTAAATATAGAAAAACTGTTTGAGCTTACCAAATTGGCTGGCAGGGAATTCCAAGCGAAACAAATACGCACAAAATAAAAATACTTGCGGCAGTTCTGATTGGAGTGGGGTATTTCAAACTTGCAGTTGCGACCGCGGTTGTTGCTGGGTGTTCGTCGGTGAAATAGTATATCCAAAGGGTGGGAAACACTGTTAAGGATTTTGAGTGTGAGGAAGAGGTCGGCTCGCAGTCTCCTTTGTGTAAGTGTCGTCAGCTTCAGTTTACTTAGTCGGTCAACGAATGGTAGGTTTTCGAGCCCAATGACTAACTTTGAGGCATTGACCTAAACTGACACCGTGATTTGTGTAAGATTTGAAAAAAGTGAGTGAGTGTTAAATTGTATATAGTCATTTGTTATTTGTGCTTTACGAATATACACACAAATTGTGAGGACGCGTTTACACAAGATTCAGTTTTGTTTATTGATAATGTTCTGTATAATAGACGGCGCCGTTTTATCACACTCACCCAACCAAGAAGATGGAAACAAATATTTGGAGAACCGTTCTCGATAATTCGAGGATACATTGAATTTGGGAGTAAATTCTCAGAATGATTTATTAATTAGTGAAGCCAAACTAAATACAACGCTACATCCCGTACCGCCACCAGATGTTCCGCTACGTATAGTGAATTTTCCGAAGGCTGAACAGCCGAGTGATACAAACGGTATTTGAGAATCAGGCGTTATGTAGATTGGTCGTCCAATGACTACCAATCATCATAAATTTTCTAACCTGCAAAATGATATTGGAGTAAAACAAAATTGCAAATCAACCGTTCGATCAGTATCAATGTGCTAGAGACGTCAGGGACATTTTTTTGAATTATTAGATCTGACGACACTGTGTTCGGTGATGGGTATGAGCCCTATTTGTCTGATTTAATAAATCGCCTACGAAAGCAACAAAATTAAGTTCATCTTGACGAATTTAAGCTAACTCTCAAATTCTTGAAAGTGATTAAAACGTTTTTTAAACTCTTATTTGGTCCTTGTATGTTCACAGACTAAATGTCGCATACATGCTTATATTAACTTAGCCAATCATGGCCCAGCATTGCTTCAAGTGACTCAGTGAATGTGTCCGTCAAAATTGATAGTATTGCATCGGACGCATATTGCCCTAGGCTTATGATCTCGACGATATGCTACTTCATCGATTTGATTGCTGATTTAGCCTCATCCGTTAAATGAAATGATTTAAGGTTACTTCAGAGTGAATCGCCTAACGACTGAAAGACACGCGCACATTGCATGATGGAGCGAATGTAGAACTTCATCATTTCCAGCTGGTGGTGGTTAAGAAGTTTCGGATTGTTCTTAGATTTTTTCAGTGATTCAATGATTGAGTTAGACAGCCTATGATCTAGGAAATACACGACAATTGTATCTAAAGTTTAATTGTAAGCGCAGATTGGAGGACTAAACCTGGATAAACGATCGAAAAGTATTGTTTGAAGACATAAAATAATCTTCTGATACGGAAACTTCTCATAATACGCAGTAAAAGTTACCTTAAGAACGCTTATTTTAATTAATGGACGCTCAACTGTGCCATATAACCGAAAGTAATCGGTACGCACGATTAGTGACTTATCAACAATTAATCCTGTTAAAATTACAGAACGATAATGTACACGGATGATACATGTATATTGAGCTCGCCATTTTCATTGGAACAACTATTGCAACATTCTCCAACGAATTTAGGATGAAACGGACGGGAGAATAGGGAAATACATGTCAGTATATTAAATAATGCTAGCTACAATATTATATGAAATAATAAATTAAATGGATCACAATATCTAATGCGGATGCCAATGTGTGTTAAGTAAAATGATTGTGATATAAAATGATTTATCGTTCCGCCAGGATATCCACGGTTTCGAGGCTGAAAATTAATCCCTAAATAAGGTTGATTGAATCTACCGTGATAAGGTTCAGTACGAATCAATGTTGAGGTAATAAATAAAGCGGTTGCTTGCTAAAAATGAATTTGTTTCCGAAAGCGTTAATGATTCTCACATTAGCCCATTCACAGCAATCATTCCAGACAGTTATGAAGAAGTTTTTACATAATCAGCTCAGTCACAACGGGAAAGAACGATCTGCGCTGGTAGGATTTAAAAGCATATTTGAGTAAAGTCACAAGTGTAAATCAATTGCATATAGCAAAGTGAAATAGGGTAAGTACAACCATCGGTTTAATCGCGGTTAGCAAAACGTATACAATGGTTGCGTTTAGTAGTCAAGTTGCACGGGTGGGCATAAAAATAGTACATTTCATTAGTTTTTAACTTTACACATTTATTGAAAGCAAATCTGGATGCATGATTGACTCGTCAGCCATTACAGTCCAGTGGGAACAGAAAAAAGTGAATCTATATGTTAGTTTAAGTTCAACTTGAACTCGAGAGCCTAGCTGAGTACACGGGGAATTCACTTACACGCGCTAAGATGAGATGGCTGCTTACTTACTTACTTTCACTTTTGTACGGCTGGCTCCACGGGTGGATAAGCCGGCTTCATTGATGGCTCGGATCGCACCAGCCCACTCACGTCGATCGGAGGCGAGATCGTTGCAGATCGTGATCCAGTCTCGTTTCCACCTGCGAACTCCGTAGACAGTACGCAGACCCAGGGTGTCTACATCCTCTTTCACAGTTGACAGCCAGGTTTTCACTTGACCACCTTGTCGCCGACGCCAGGTGCGAACGGGTTTGGGGTCGATGACGAGTTTTGGAAGTGCTGTGTCTGTCTTTCGGAGGACGTGGCCAAACCATTGCAGCCTTCGCCGTTGTATGTGAGTGGAAAGTGGAGATAGTCCGCTGCAACGCTATCGTACGGCTGCGTTAGATACTCGGTCAGTATATCGGATGCCCAAGATTAACCTAAGGCACCAATGGTCGAACACTTCTAATGTGCGTACATCCTGTGACCTTAAAGGCCATGTCTCGCATCCATAAAGCAGTACAGGGCGGATCGCTGCTTGATAAACACGCGTCTTAGTTTTTAGGCTGATCCCGGGCTTGCGCAAAAGGGTGCCTTTCAACTGCAAAAACGCATTACGAGCACGATCGACCCTTAACTTCACTTCATCTTTCGCCTGACCATTGGGCAATATACTAGAGCCGAGGTTTTTAAAGACTGGAACGTATTCGATCGGACAACCCTGGACGCGAAGTGGCTGGATGCCTGGTGTGTCGGAATAAAAAATGCCTTGGTCTTAGCCGCGTTTATCTCAAGACCGACTTTCGCGGCAGTGGCACTAATGCTGTCTAAAACGGTTTGCAGCATTTCGGTATTGTCGCCCAGAACGACTATATCGTCAGCGTAGTCAAGGTCGGAAATCCATAGATCCGTTGAAATTTGCACCCCTTGATAGTCTGTTAACGCCTGGTTCATTATCCAGTCTACGACATAGTTAAACATAACCGGCGATAACGGGCAACCTTGCCTGACTCCTGTGTGCAAGTTAAATTCACGCGATTCTTCACCGTAGACACGAACCCGTGCCCTTGTAGAGCTGTAACAGGCTGGACGGATGTGCAATCGTGCAGCATTTATGTGTTGTGCGGCTAACATCGTGGTAAATTGATTGGCCAACGGTAGTGAGCTGCATGCTGAAACAAGCTGGAGTCTCACTACCATTTCTATTTTATTCCCCCCTCATATCTGTCTAGGCCTGGGCAACCTGACAGTATCTTAGCCCACGTGCAGTCTCTGACTGTGCGGCACTTTGCCTGGATCAGGCTTGTGCTTTCATACATACATGATACATGTAACAGGCTTTGATTAAGTTGACGAGCTTTAATGGCACCCCATCCGATAGCATGATGTCCCATAAACAACCACGGTCTACGGAGTCGAAGGCGGCGCTGAAGTCAATAAAGCAAGCTATCGTTTGCTGTTGATACCGTGCACGGTGCTCGAGCATCCTGCGTAAAGTAAATATTTGATCTACGCAACCCATCCCATGGCGAAATCCACCTTGGTTAACTCTGGTGCGCAGATTTCTTTCGGCGGAGAACCGATTAAGCAGGAGCGTTGCAAACACTTAAGCAGCGGTGTCGATTAGACTTATTCCGCGGTAATTGGAGCACACAGATTTATCTCCACGTTTCGGCAGTGGTAGAATGATAGACATCCTCCAGTCTGATGGGAAAACTTCCGTCTCCCAGATCGAACAAAACAGCCGATGTAGCGGAGATAATAATACGTCGGCACAGGCTCTAATAAGTTCAACGGAAGTTCCGTCCTCACCTGGCGATTTACCATTCTGCATTCGTCGTAAAACACTTGATATCTCGTATTCTGATGGTGCCTCGCAGTTGACCGGATATTCACAGCTATTTATCGGGGAAGTGAATACTGCATTGATAGATGACGGGCGGTTCAGTAGCTGACTGAAGTGCTCAACCCACCTATCTATCTTTTGATGAAGGTCAAATATCATCTGCCCTGAAGAATCTCGAAGGTTCGTACAAAAACCACAGCTTCCAGATGCTCTGCGAATCAGGCGAAACAGTCGTCCAAAGTCTCCTATACTTGCTGCGGCTTCCATTTCGGATGCGGTTTCTGCCCAATATAGCTGACGATCCTTGCGGGCTAATCGTGTAGCAGCTCTCCTAAGGAGGCGGTAATCAGATGCACCATGCATTCGGGCGTCTCTTGCCCGGGCAGAGAGCTCGATGGTGTTCTGAGAAATCCAATCTCGTCGGCGACGAGAAGCGGTGCCTAGGATTTTTAGTGCTGCAGTCTGAGTAGCGGTCTTCAGTCTGGACCACTGTTGTTCGACTGATGCATCACTCCCATCCAACCGCTCAGCGATATCGTCAATGAGTTTCTTACGTTGAGCCGGGTTTCCTAAGGCTTTCAAGTTTAAGCGCTTCCTAGGAGTTTTCCTTTGGCAGTTTAGCAGGCGAAGTCGGAGCTTTGCGCGAACAAGTGTGTGATAGGTGCCTGCTGCGTTCCCTGCTTTGGCTCCACGATAGGACCTACAGTCGAGCACCGAAGACATCCAATGTGCGCGAATTAGAACATAAACGATCTGGTTCGCCGTTCTACCATCATTCGAGTACCATGGGACCAAGTGTTTTTTTTAGGGTGCTGGAATTTAGTGCTACAGACGCATAGGTGATTGTAGGCCGCAAACTCGATCAGTCGATCGCCATTCGCGCAGCGCTGCCCTAGGCCAAATTTTCCCAGGATTCGGTTTGTTGCGGAATCTGCTGATCCTGTACGAGCGTTCCAGTCACCAGCCACAACCAGTACGTCTTTTCCAACAACTCTATCGACTACGAATTGAAGTTGGTTATAAAAATCGTCTTTTGTAGTTTGGTCGGCTGATAGGGTTTGGGGAAAAAACCGAAACGACTGTTATATTCAAAGGGTCACCCCTTAGCCGGACACCTGCAATTCTCGAGGATACAGGCATCAATGACATGAGTGCTTGTTCAGCATGGTCGCTGAGCGCTATCGCTACTCCATGCTGACCAGATCCATCCTCGGGCCCACTATAAAAAAGTCAATAAGTACGATCGACTCCGGGAACCTTGATCGATTTGGATCCGTGTCCGGGAAGGCGGACCTCGGAAAGACAAGCAACATCTACTTGGTAGTCCAATAAAGAGCGCATCGTGATTGTTTGACTATTAAGGTCAAGCAGTTTCCGTACGTTCCAACATCCCAGATAAAAGTCCTTACGGATATTTATGGCCCCAGCTAGCTTACTTTTCCCCCTAGCCGCTGGGAGAGCCCAGGGCGCGTCGCGTCTCGGGAACGCCGTAGAAGAGAGCTGAGATATACGTTGAGACATCGTCATGAAGTTTCTTAGGGATAGTGTACAAGTGATGTCCCCAGCACCACTTGGTGTTTGTTCGAGTACACCTCTCTAGCCTTTGCACAGCCAAGTGCAACCTACAAGGCAGCAGGGAGCTGGCAGATAAACGCGCTGTGCGCCAGTTATCTACCTACGGGGCTTCTCTACGGATTTTTCCTCGGGGTTTTCTCCCGAAGCCTTTCCCGCAATCGGGTGACCCACAAAGCAGTGGGGGTTTGGAGTCAGGGTTTTCCTTCCCCTAGATGGATTGCCAGTAGCTGACGAGCTCCATCTGCCCGGAGCTAACTGGTTTTATGGCGCCAGTCACCCGTCTTCGCCCCTTCTCCTGTCAGTAAGAGCAGTTCCGCCGGGCTTGTGAAAGCCACTCGTGCAGGCCAGTAGTTAGACTTGGTTGTCAGAGGCTATTTGAGACGCACGCCACGTGGAAGCATTTTATAGATAGTAGGTGGCTCATTCCTACTATCACCCCCGGCTGTGACAAACTTTGGATGTCTGCTAGACTCCACGAAACACTTTTCGATCTCAGGGTGGTAAACTTCTTGTACATTTTTCCAGTTCCGTCTCGATATTCAAGGAGAGTATGGTCCACAACTGGCTTAAGTTATTTCTTGAATACTCGCCCAAATTGTTATACAAGCTTAAGTGGATCGACTTTTTAGCGTTAGTCTGTGAAGAAAGAAAATGCTAGAGTTTTCTGTTTTTTTATAAACGATTTTACTTCATCTGACCACTTTTCCAGCATCGTTTATAACGTGGCTTAAGCGCGCAATACGAATTCACCTCGCTGAATTTCTGATAAAGATTTATTTTGCAATTTATTTTGCAATTCATCTGCTTCATCTGCCGTTCAAATTTATGTTACGCTATTACGTATTTGTCTATCATAACTGAATACAATTACAATATTTCTGCATTATGGACCACGTTGATACAACTCTTAAACGAAATAAATGTGCAAAATGTAGCCAGGATGTTATTGATGACGATCCTGCCATCCAGTGTGATCGCTGTGATGCTTGGCAGCACCTGCGATGCACAAAACTCTCCAAGTCGTTTTACGATTCTTTGAAACAGCAAACAAATGAAGAGATATTCTTCTTCTGCGTTGCTTGTAGAGCCCGGCATCAAAGAGACAAATTTGCTGATAAACGCAGCAGAAAAACACCTAAATCTTTTGTTCTCGACGAATCATTGAACATCAAAACAGCTGAGAATCCAATTAAGAAAACTACTTACGTGGAGGTAACAGCTAACGCTTCCATATCGTTATTTCCGGACCCGTATGGTGTTATTGTCGCCAGACCGCTACGCCTCGAGTCTTTACTGGAAATGGAGTCCCCACCTGCTTGCACAAGCCCTAGGGGTGATCTGGTATTACCAAGTATGACTCGATCAACAAAATCACACACTACTACACACGTAAAGCCACAACCGAACAATGCTGGGAAATTGCCTGCAGTTCCAAAAGCCAATCACAGGAACACGCGATTCCTGACAATTGTATGCACAACTGTGCCGTGAAGTGTATCTCCGTGCTTTCAAGCACGCAGGCAAAATGATGTGCAACAATGGCGAGCTCTCTGTGAAAAACTGAAACTGGATGTACACCCGGTTTCTTTAATACGTCTTTCCAGACACCCAAACTCGCCTCATGTGGATGCCCCACGTCTACTCCGAATCACCCTCGACTACCCGGAGAAGGTTAAATAAGTCTTGCTCTCGGCCCACCTTCTCCAAAATACAAATTTGCCTGTTCGTATGTTTCCACACGTTCCTTGGCCTCAGATGCAGATGTTAAAGCAAGAATGCTACGATTGGGAATCAGCGAACGATAAACGCAGCATTTTTGTCCACGGTGTACCTGAAATTAAAGATGATGATTTAGATAAGAACACTCTACACGACTGATCTCAATGGCGCTACATCCAAGAACTCAGCAAAATTTACGGAACTTTGACGACTGCCGTGAAACGCCTTCCTACGTCCTCCAGCTACAAGGGAATGCCCCACGTATTCTGAAAATTACCTTCCAATCAGAAGATATGGTTAATACTGATTTGCGCTTGTGGTATGATTACAAACGCTATGCACCTACAGAGGACCGGTTTCGCTCCACAGTTGACAAACCAAGACCTCGTCCGCAACAATCAGTCACACGCAGCATAAATCAGTCTGCTGACGAACTTCACACGACCGCTTCAAAAAACTCACCGCAGCCGGTTTCAGTGAGATCGGCGGAGTAACTGCACACCCTATCACAATACTGCATACTCTACAATCGCGCAGCCTTTCATGCTGTTATACAAATGCTGCTGGTTTCCTGAACAAACTTCCGGAACTCCGTTACCGCCATTCTCTGTGCTCATGGGACCTAATTGCCGTTACCGAGACGTGGTTATCAAGCGCAGTTCATGATGCGGAACTCACCCTTCCAAATATGGCATTACTTCGTTGTGACCGTACAACAGGAGGAGGTGGAGTGCTGTTCTATCATCACGAATCGCTTCCCTGCGAACAATTATTTGACCCTGCGTTGGTTGACTCTGATGTTATTTGGTGCCAAATCTCACTCAAGCAAGACAGTCTTCTTCTGATTGCAGTTGTTTATAGATCTCTCAGTAATAGTCCACTGCTCGATTCCTCCATTCTGTCATCACTTCGACATGCTTTAAATAAAAGATTCTCCCACATACTGATAATGGGCGACTTCAACTGCCCCAGCCTTTATGGTGAACATGCCTCCCACCCATTTGCCACCGCGTTGTCCGAAATATTGGCAACCTATCCATTATACAATCATGTTCACGAAGCTACTCGGTTTCGGGGCACAAATACCACGTCCCTTCTGGATCTCATAATCACCAACGAAGAGTTAATGATTGAAAAACTTTCCTCCAACCCACCCTTGGGTCACAGCGATCGTGTTGTCTTGACATTCATCTTAGTCTCTTCCATGGATTACTTCAACGAACCTCGTCCTAAGAGCCGCTGGATTACTGATATAGTTTTGTTCCATCAACTCGTCCTGGCCAATGCATTGGATTTCTTAATGTTTGACCAGATCGATTTGGCATGGACCACGTTTTAAACTCAGTGGCACGCGCTGCTACGTCTTGCGAGCCACGTAAAGCCCCTCCGTCGAAAGAACCCTGGATCATTTCTTCGCAATCGAACACGCAAAGTCATAGCAAAACGAAACTTGTCGTGGCGATGTTACCGGACAGGATGAAATAGAACTGACTGGGAAATTTATAAGTCGTTGCGAAATCGTTGCACATCTTTCACCCGCCAATACAAATGTCAGTATGAAATGCACATCTGTAATAAGTTCTTGGATAACCCAAAAAGTTTGTTTAAATTTGTGAATCAAAGACGGGTAGTTGAAGTTGGAATTTCATCCCTACTCGGCGCAAATGGTCTCACCTCAACAGCCTCGGAAGCTGCAAACCTGCTGTCTGAACACTACACCCCAATTTTCAACCCTGTTTATCCTACAAACTCCTCCCATTTTCCCCCTTACATGACGTACAGGAAATGCTGGAAATAATGTTTACCCCTGATGTGGTCCACAAGTAGATTTCATGTCTACGGCTATACTATTCACCAGGACTCGACGGCATCCACCATAAGATCCTGAAAGTAGCCGCATTTCACATATCTCATCTACTTCCCACGTATTTTCAACGTTGTATTGACTCCACTATCGCCCCCAAGCTTGGAAGAAGGTAATATCACGCCTATCTTTAAGGGCGGTATCCGGTCGGAACCCGCGAATTATCGCCCCAATGTGCTTTTGTTAATCATTTTTAAAGTTATGGAGAGCATAATCACTGACCACCTTTTCTCACATCTTGAAATTAATTGAATTTTAATCACACAACAACACGACTTCCGCGCCAACCGTTCATGCACTTCCAACTTGCATCTTACACGGGATGACTGGACGAAATCCGTCGACGGAGGCATTGGTGCGGATGCAATATTTCTGGATTTCTCAAGGCATTCGGCCGTGTTGACCACAGCATGCTTTTGCTTAAACTCGCTTTCTGTGGTGTTGGGTCATACTTATTGGCCTGGATGAAGTACTTTCTTCTCGACCGCTCTCTCTGTGTTCGTGTGCGTGACTGCTATTCAGAACGCTTCCCAATCAAGTGCGGTCTGCCACAAGGCTCTGCTCTTGGCCCCCGACTCTTCATCATTTTCATCAATGACATTGGCCCGAACATTAAACCGCCGATTCTCCTATTTGCGTCGATGTCAAAATCTGGCGCTCACTCAACTCGCCAAGGGATTCACATGCCCTACCAGATGATTCAGATCGTTTACACACCTGGTCTTCAAGGAATCATCCCCCGTTTAACACCTTCAAGTTTAGCGTTCTCCCCATCCGACACTCAGATCCTGTCGCTTACAGTTTGGGTACAACAGAACTTCAGAGTGTTCGACAAGAAAAGGATCTCGGTATCATCATCCAGCACGATCTCGGTTGCACCACGCAGTGCGAATGAGCCGCAGCTACAGCCAATAGCAACATTGGATTAATTCGCCGCGCTTTCCGCAGGCGTGACCGGTTTCTCTTCCCGACACTGCTGAATGTCTACATCCGTCCACACTTAGAGTACGCTGTACAGGCTTGGAAGCTTTGGTTATACAAAGATGTGTCCCTTCTCGAAAAAGCCCATAGACGTGCGACAATTCTTGTCCTGCCGAAGAAGAACATGTCTTACGAGGAAAGGTTACGCAGTTTAGATATATTCTCCGTTACCTACCTTTCTTCACCGCAGTGACATGTTAATTACACACCGGATCTTGACTGACAACTCTCATCCATGCAACTCCATATTCGTTCCCTCTCTAAGCACTAACCTCCAAAGACATGAGCTCAAAGTGTTACATTAACAGAGCAGGCTTGAATGTCGACACAGCTTTTTCTCTGTGAGTGTTTGCAGTCAGTGAAACACTCTCCCTGGCACGCTTCTTGAGACTGCTTTTTTCGGTTCATTCAAAGGTCTCCTCGATTCTTATCTCCATGAAATCTCCAACTTCCAAGACACAAACACTATTTCCATTTTTTTACAAACCCGATAGCATTTTTCCCAAACTCACTAGCTCGTGACAACGGTAAGTTCTCTCACTGTGCCATTTGCATTTTCGTCACAAACTTGCTAAATGTTTGCCAGTTTCATTGCTCTTCCAGATCTCCGTATCGGAAGTTCCTATACACGGAGAATGTGGTGGGTAGCTGTGTCACGGGTTGACGC
>JACCGJ010016900.1:0-10216 GCA_013407085.1 Atriophallophorus winterbourni | reverse complement strand
GAGAACAACAGCTGCTGACATGTGACTAGAAGCAAATGAAAAGAATTACAGATTCGTGTAAGAAGAGTTTCAGTGCAATGTGTATGTATACTCGAATTCATCGATTCATCTAACGCATTCGCATAATCGACTATTAACGTGAACGTTTGCGTCAAATAAATGCTGGAATACACATTTTTGCCATTAACTGAACGCTTTTCTTGAGTGATGAGGGTCACGTATTGGTTCGAGAACTGCACGCATCGTTTACATACTTAAATACGCACAAAAGAAAGCGTTATTTTTGCTCATAAACAGAATCATTTTTGGTATGATTTACGAAAATAGGTAGCATGAATCCAATTTCAATCACCAAGTTTCAGTCCTATTATGCTAGTTCATATTACCTGCATTTTACAACACTCTTCATTAATAAACGAGATAAACGGCTGCATAAAAATTGGTTACCGTATTTTAAATATTGTATGGCACATTCCGTTTAAAGACGAGAATGTATATCTGTACAGATATTCATAGATGTTTGTTGTGAAGGTTTCTATGTTATCCGTATTGATTTCATCTTGTTTGCAACTTAATGACTCATGCACCAAAAATCAAGAAATGCCAATTTCAAACCCAACTAAAGTTAGCATTATAATTCTAAAGATTGAACATTTGTCGTTCACAAACACTTTGTGTTTGAATTACAAATAGAAAAATTAGACCCTCAACCATCATGAATATGAACATTTTATTGAAGTGTAGCACATCAAAAATTCGCTAAATCAGATGGCAATATCCAAAAGATAAAAAATTTAATAATCAATTCTAAATCCAAATAATGTTCTATAGGTATTGAGTTGATAAATTATTGTTAGCGAAATTCCAAACAAACATGCCGAACAAATTCCCCCGTGTTTTTGTTGACCTCAAATTTTTGACTTACAATTTGAGAACTGTAGATGATGTTTATGTGCGAGTGTGAGACTGTCTCACAGTTCACTGTCCGCTTGTCTCAGCACTCAAAGTATGAATTTTTTGAAAAAAATGCAGATTGCGTATTTCTAGTATCATACTTCATCGTTATAATCATTCAACGCGTATTTTGTATAATCAAGGTAAACCACAATTCAAAACGAAACCCGCAAGCTGACAAATTTGTGATTGGAATAAGCTTCATCTACTTGCCATTACAAAAATATCTGTGGCGAAACAAATCCTATCAAATCTGCTTGGTTGAAAGATGGAAATCAAATAAAATAAACCAATTCGGTTAACTTAGAGCACGTCGAACAAAAAGTTTCGCTACATCAATCAAGCTATTTATTTTAGACCGGATAAATGTTAAAAGATTTTTGGGAGCGATCGTGTAATCATTTTCCTGTAAACACAATTTGAAAACAATCGTTTAAAGTCGATTTTGGTGAAGATTTCCACTTATGAATCAGAAGCTTCGTTGATCCAACGAAGCATATATGTCTTGAGTGACACGCTGTCCAAATAATGCTCTGACAGCAATCGATTGGAATATATTTGGGACCGATCGTGTATTCTTAATGCAAAGAAATTTGAGTAGAATCGGTCAGATTAATTTTTGGTAACGTTTCACTTCTAACACATTGTTTTTCAAATTTTGTCTTTGTAATATCGATTACATTATCATGAATACAAACTTTGATTATACAATAACACACAATTTTGGCCAGAGATGTTCATATAACCTAATGTGAAAATACAAATATCCACATAACTATCAAGTGTTATCAATAAACGAAATCTGGCCAAGAGTGTTTTTATAGTTTCTTTTCGATTTTGATTAATTTACGTGATTCTGCATTATTTGCAAAATACAGAAAAATTGTTTATCTTTACGAATTTTGGTGATTAACCTGCTGTTCATCGAAAGTGCTAACTGCTAATTACAAGATCGTTGTTTTAGTTAATGTTCCTTTTGGCTTAGTTGACAGAAGACAGCTTGTGTCTATGCTTAATTTACTTGCTATTCGATGTATCTTGGTTGATATTCAAAGGCAAATCTTCAAAGTTTATCATGAATTAATTGGCAAAGACATTGGACGAAAAGATATTTGCGAACGCTTATACAAATATACAAATTAGAAAAAAAAGCCCTTTATTAATGCTTAATTTAAATCGTCAACAGCCTGTTTGCCTTGCTACACAAAGTAGGATCGCTTACGGTAAAGCAACATCAGAACGCGAACAGGTGCATCACTTTACTTGGACCAGGGGAACATCGCAGCTATCCATCCGCGGCAGGTGTTAATCCTGTAGTGTGATTTTGGCGCGATTTTGTGCAGCAACATCTACGAAGTCGCAATCGAAAGGGTGCCGAATTTCAATCCTCAATCTTCGCACCAAACGACCACAGGCCGTATCGATGCAATTAACAAACCCGTGATTGCCAGCGAATGCCACGTACGAAACGTAGAAGAGTTCGCGAGCGCAGACTCGATATTGATGGCAAGTAATTTCGCCTTCCAAAGCTCAATTTACATTAATTTTAAACAAAATAAAATTCGCTTCCATCTTTGCTAATTACGCTTGATCAATACATAGCTACATTTACAATTGCAATATATTTTATTTAAAACCACACTGAAAATGTAGTCAGTAAATGGTGAATTAAAAGATGATTTATGCGATGTTTATTGAGGCAACGGCGTGTCTGAATGTTTTATTGGTCATTGTTCCAAGGATTTAACAACGTTACACTTTCAGAGTCATTGCAAGATAGGTTAAAATTATTTTTTCACGCATCACATGTTAAAATTATAGTTGTTAGGTACCGGATGTGCGTTACAGAATTCACGGTAAGTCTGGATACGTGTATGTTTGTAATGACTAAGTGCATGCGTAACTGCATTGTAGAACCACACAATAATATATTTTGCTCTAAGATTTCTGGGACAGACTGACATACACAGCAGTATACGATAGAAACTCAAGTTTACCAATGTGATAATTAACGTAGAACCTCAGCGTTGAAGTGTTGATAAATTACCGCGAAACAATTCTTACTGCCCACGATTCGGGGCGCTACCTGAGAGTCGAACAGGTCGTGATTTTCCGCACGCTTTTATCTGAAGGATCAAGGCTAAATCAGCTGTTCAGTAACTTGGAAGTTGCAGGCAAAAGCCGTCTACCATAATAATGAAGATGTGCCGCCTATTTGGGACATCGCACGCAGCAAGTAATTTATGAAGGAACTTTGGCTCAGGGACTCCCTGAGTACGTGAAAGTCATATTGATTGCTGCCTAATCACTCCAGTATCTTAACTGGCCGAAATCGCCATCAGCATCACAGAACGTATTGGGTCACCAGAGCTGAGAACGTAATGCAGAATTACTGGCTCCGTTTGTAGCTCTACGCAATGCGTTTGGAACATACCACACTCAACCATATGCCAGGTTTACCAGCCCAATACCGACAACGTTCAGGTATCCATACTCGGTTACTTGTTTAGCTCAAACGCCGGAAATACCGCAATGATGCGAAAAACTCAAGCCACTATATATGAACGACTAAAGTCGTCATCCGAGAGCGGCTTCGTCGTGTTTCCTTCCTCCTTGATAAGTCTTCAGGTCTGCGTTATATGTTAATGAATTGTATGTTTATACTTATTTTTTGGGTAAACAGTACTGTTTTTCTGAGGACTGCGTTCTAGCGACGACTTTGTCTGTTGAACCCCATTGTGTTCACTGACGTAACAATGTTCGTAATCCAAATCTTTTCTTTTCTGTAGTGACGTCGTTATGCAGTATAATCAAGTTCGCAAAAAAATGGAGAATTGTAATATAGAAAAGTGCAGTACTATGTTTCACTGCATGTTGATGTTCTTGTCTCCGATAACCAATTGTTTCCTGCTCTTTGTATACACTACTTTGTATACGTCGAGTCATATGATGATTTTTATATGTGTTTGGGCGACGAATCTCCATCCATATACAAGTGATACAGACAGACGTCTGACTTAATTTAGCGAGAGATGGACTACATAGAATTGTACAATAATAAATGTGTAGAAACACTGTTTTGCTACTCGGCACACATTGCTGACAACTTTGTTTGCCGATCGTCAGAATGAAAAAAAAAACAATTCCTAAGATGAAAATAAATAGCACCCGTTCTAAGCACGCCAGGTAAACACGCTATCCGTAGTTTATGAGCGGATTAGTGGAACTAGCCCACCATACCAGTGACCAAGATGTTTTCCTATGATGTTTTTCTCACAAGAAGTTGATTCTTCTCATTCCGGTGTGAATTCGTCCTCACAATATCATGAGAAAAAGGCGATTGGGCAAACTTCTTGTTATTTCAATTTCCTGCAAATGATAGCATATCGGAGAAAGTAACGTGGTGAACAGATGAAATTTCACGTCCACCTTTAGTGTCATTGTTATATTTTGGTTGAATGACTTTTATTATTCTAGTTCTACTTTTAACACAACTTTTTAACTTGTTAGCCACAGTCACATATGTTTTCTTGACTGTGAATATATTTATTTTGAAAAATGGTCATTTTCTTGCGTTGTTAAGTAACAACTTCTAATTGAACTTTCAACATCAATATTTAAAGAAACATCGTGCAGTCATCAAACGCCGTCACAACATGTGATGCGGTTTCGGATTTGAACGTGATTGACAATCACAAATTGTCTATTATTATTCAACGTTTATCTGATGTTGGTTATTCATATTCAAAAACGATGATCAAATTAATTTGCTTCACAGAAAGTCCGATTAAACGAAAAATATTGCGCAGCATTTGAAGCGTGCGGGGCAAACGCCTTTGTCCTACATCGCGCATGTTAAACCGTTTTTAAAACAAAAGGTTCCGTTGTTGAGTGAAAAAATAAAAATGCAATGAAAACATAATTTGAGCACGGCGAACCTCTCAGAACCCGCGATTCCAAAAGGTGTAAAGATTTCGACCACGCGAACCATAGTATATCTTCTCAGCCGACCAAAAACGATAGGTACTAATAGTCTAGGACTGCGTCAGTTGCAGACGTCTGCACGGATTAACAATGGAATTATTTAGTAAACTTGTAGCTTATTTCAAAAAATCCATGGAGCTGAATTTAAGTACAACCGATTTGAATTGCCCGAATTTCTCAGCGTGTATCGACTAAAACGATTTTCTTTATGGAATTTACGAGATGTGGACGATTCAATATTTCGTTTGTTCCATAGATCGTAAGCATTATCCATATCTTTATAAACTGATAAGCACTCGTTTTTCACTGTGAATTAGACGCTAGTAACGTTATAGAATGGTAATACGTACTGCTGATTAACAAAGGTTCTATTCAATAAATTCAAAATTCAAAAATATATCATGGTTATATAACATTTCTGGCAACGAGGTACGACTATAATTACTGATTAACAATGGAAGACACAATTGGGCTAATATGTTAGACGCGTGTGAAAACATTTGGATTTCAATTTCTTGGTAAACAACTTTTTGAATTCCACTTACTCCAGAAACATTCGCATTCAGACAGGTGTTTATTCCATACATATTTTTCCTTTGTATGCGTTCAAAAACGTGTTTACCGATTCCAAATTTGGGTGCTCGATTACTTAGCATAACATAGTCATTTCTTGATTTGTGTTTCACCGACCATATAAGATTTCATATATGATATTATTTGATTAGACATTTTTATTCTCCATTGTAGTTTCTCTATCAAAACTCTTTTCAACTTTTGCATAAAATCAAAAGTAAATGTTAGTATTTCTTATCTATTCATTGTGTACGTGATTGCTGTATACCACTGTTGCATAGGTTTCTCTTAACGAGCCATGATGTTCACACACAGAATCACATAGTAATTCAAATTGCCGAAAAAAGCTTACGATATGAAAAGAGCTGGAACCTATCTATTGTCATGATTAGAACTCCTAGGACTTGTTCATAAACCCGATTCAAGCCGATTGGTGAACCTTGAATGAATGAAAACAATTTTTACTAACTTAGGTTTGAAACGAGTGCTATTTAACGTAAAAACCGCCTCCAAGGAGTTGAGTTTAGTGAATTGGTAAGTCGTATGTTTTGTTTATCATTCTGTTAACTTAGATTTTACCGTAACCTTTCGATCACCGATAGCGCCATATTGATACATCTACTTCTTTTAATCGGTAACAGTCGAGTTTCTGTTCGTTATTTTACTAATCAATATTCATCTATTAAATAGCATTTGTACCTAGTAAACATTCTTAATAAAAACAGTGAACTCCTTCCACACACGGCCGCCGTTGTTATCTGGTTGCTTCATATTCAAAGTTCTATGTGTACATAACTGGAAGACACGCCGTCTCATGATACATTTCCTACTATAAACTACTGACCACTCATTAGTACGTAGGTTATTGAAATATTCATAAAGTTCAGTAACATACATCTCAATGATACGTCAACCACACGTAGTGTTTCGTGCGTTCGCACTCATCAGACAGGCACAGTAGGATCAGAGACCGCGTGTGCTTTAAACATCGGATGAATGGTAAACTTGTTGTGTTGGTTTGTCACTGCTAGATAACGTTTGTACGACCAACATAATCAATCACTTGAGCACACACTTATGTAGATAGGGTTAAAATCCGAGATAATTTACAAAAAATCTCATCTGTATGCATTTTCATCACACACCAGGACACTACTGCATACCACGAAATGCAGTTCATTATTGCCAAACACGAAGTCGCAGAACGAATATTATATAGGTCGAAAGTCTAAGCATTCCATCGCAGAATAGGATAATGTAGTCTGCAATTTGACTTCAACATACTTCCCCGTTGTTATTGAACATGCTGCAGCACATGGGATATCCGTTTAAAAACAGGCATGCGCCAATTGGAAACTTTATAGCAGAAATCGATGAAGCCCATCTTCGTAATTTCTAATGCATCATAGAAGACAGAAATTGCGTTCAACTCAATACAGACGATAAGCAAACTCACAAACCTCTCATTAAAAGACTCTGTTTAATTGAACAAAACACATATCTGTGTAGTCACCCTCCTTATCTCTAACAAAGGCATAGCAGGTTAAAACGGCCAAAATTAGCATTTTCTGTTTGCAATTGTGGAACATTTTACCTACTAACGTGGTACAATCTGAAACCATTGATGATTTTGAAACATCACTATACGCCCAACTCGACGAGTAATCACACTAATATTTGACAATTATTGGTGATTATTTTGTCCAATTGACAGAATTTATTTGTTTGTGGGTCATCTAATGCAACACGTTTCACCAGCACATCGACGATGAATAAATCTGAGTATTTAAATAGGAAAACCTACCTATGCCAATAGGCATAATTTGACAGAAATCCGTTACAAGTTTTGCTTCGGAATTCGATAAATTTCGCGTTGTGAGACCATTCTTAGGGACTGCATTTTCAACCTCATAGATTTTGCGATACGATTTCTGAAATGAGCATTCCGGGAATTACCATATACTACTACTAGTTGTTAATCATTTTCGCTCATGCCATTGTACGAAAATGTGTTAATATCATGTGGTTACTACGCTTAACTTCGAAGAGTGAGGGAAATAAATATTCTCCAGTTGATCCTAATGCTCCAATAAAGAACGCTTTTAAGTTAATTATTTTTGTAATTTCGCTGTAAATGTGAGTGTGTAAACATAATTACAAGTGAATAAATGCTCGATTGGATAGCACGGTAATAAAGGTTACAGAAGCACCTTACACACAAAGTAATGTAACATGACATAATGAAACCGATGTTAGATGTCTTTAAATACATTCCAGATTGGTTTCCACTAAAGCCGTTTGAAACATTTTAATTCGTTTCGCTCTTCTTGATCATATGCAGGAGCCAAATTTATGCTGTCCTAAAGTTGCAACTGAAATGAATAACACTGTTTGAAAGAAAAATAATCTGTTGTTTTCACTTTAAGAATATTTCGCAATTCTGTTCCAAGTATTGCCAATAGTTTGATCTTGGATGATAAATAAAAATCGTCGTACAAATGGAAAGTTTTTGATCGCAAAACCAGTCAGCATAAATGAATGGACGTATTCTTGAAGTGAATCATGCTGCGCTGTAAAAACTAGGTTACTGCTAAGGTACGTCATCTCGAGGTATCCGGTACATGACCTGAATTCAATGTTTTATGTACGCGATCGATATATGTAGACGGTGCAGCCGTTTAAAGACGGAACAGTTTGAGCTTATTATCTATATTAGTGCTGCTCATTCGGTATAATATATATATATACGTCTATATGTACACGCAAAATCTTAATTTTGTTCATTCCTGCTTACTTTCCATTTTTCATATTGTATGGTGTTTGAATGATTAATTGAGAACTCACATACTAAATACTTTTTTTTTCTTTGCGTATTCGCGATGCGCATCTTTTCGAATGATGAACTATAAATGTGATTATCCCTTATTAGGCCACACTATCGCTGAAGTATTGAATTAATCATGCATCAAAATGATTCATCTTATCCGTAAGATGTAGATATCGTCTTATTGTGAGCAGGTTTATCAACAGCGATAGAAATATCTAAATTTTACAAATCGGTGAAATGCGTATGGATTACGTAGGCAAAATATTTCTATTTATTCGAACTAGAACAACTTGCTGTTGGACATCCTTAACCCATTTGTTTTATAATCATTATTTCATACGAAACTGCTAAACGATTCAGTCCAATTAATCTTGTTAAACTAGAGAAAATGATCCTGAAGCTCATTTGCATTAATACGGCATTTCAAATACGTTAATAACTAGAAAGATATATAGAGAGATATGGAAATATATAGATAGATAGATAGATAGATAGATAGATAGATAGATAGATAGATAGATAGATAGATAGATAGATAGATAGATTAGATCTAGATAGATAGATAGATAGATAGATAGATGATAGAATAGCTAGATAATAGATAGATAATAGATAGAATCGATGATAGATAGATAGATAGATCGCTCGATCGATAGATCGCTCGCTCCGTAGATCGCTAGCATCGACTCGAGGCGATCTCTCGCTCGCTGCTAGATAGCTAGCTAGATCGCTCCTCGCTCAAGATCGCTAGCTCTACCGCTCGCTCGCTCGCTCCTTCGATCGCTCGCTCGCTTCTCTCGCTCGCTCGCTGCTCCTCGCTCGCTACTCGCTCCTCGCTCGCTCGCTAGATCGCTCGCTCGGTCCTCGCTCGCTGCTCGCTTCCTCGCTCGCTCGCTCGCTGCTCGCCGCTCGCTCGCCTCGCTCGCCCGCTCGCTGCTCGCTGCTCGCTCCTCGCTCGCTCGCTCCGCTCGCTCGCCGCTCGCTCCATCCCCGCTCGCTCGTCGCTCGCTCCCTCTAGCTCGTCGCTCGCTCGCTCTCTCGCTCGCTCGTCGCTCGCTCCGCTCGTCTCATCTACTCGCTCTCTCCTCGCTCGCTGCTCGCTCGCTTCTACGCGCGCTCGGCTCATCTTCCCTACTCTCTGCATCTCGCTCGCTCTCTCTCTCGCTCGCTCCTATCTCTCTCTCTCTCTCGCTCTCTATCATCGCTCGCATCGCTCGCCTCGCTCGCTCTCTCGCCGCTCGCTCGCTCGCTCGCTCGCTCGCTCGCTCGCCTGCTCGCTCTCCTCTCTCGCTCGCTCGCTCGCTCGTCGCTCCGCTCGCTCCCTCGCTCGCTCGCTCGCTCTCTCGCTCTCTGCTGCCTCGCTTCGCTGGATAGATCGATAGCTCTCATCGCTCGATAGCTAGATCGATCGACACCCCGACCGATTGCTCATCACAGCTAGCTAGCCAGATAGCATAGATCGATAGATAGAGAGATAGATAGATAGATAGATAGATCGATCGGTCGATAGAGAGGAAGATATAGAGCTAGCTAGCTAGATATATACATGCAAAATACAGACAAAATGTTTTCCTTTGGTTCCAGAGGCTATCGCATTAGTTACAAAGCATATATTATTCTCTTATTTTACGAAATTTGGCGATTAAACTGCTGTTTTTCGAAAGTGCCAACTGCTAGTTACAAGATCGCTGTTTTAGTTAATGTTCGTGTTGACTTAGTTGCCAGAAGACAACTTCTATCAAAGCTCAATTCACTTTTTATTCGAAGTATCTTGGTTGATATTCAATGACAAATCTTCAAAGATTTATCATGAAATAATTGGCAAAGACATTGGACAACAAGATATTTGCGAACGCTCATACAAATGTAGATTAGCAT
>JACCGJ010016898.1:0-13736 GCA_013407085.1 Atriophallophorus winterbourni | reverse complement strand
TAAATACTTAAAAGTTTAATTCCGAAGAAAAATTTATAAGAGGACCGTACGGTCCACTTGGACCTGAGACAGCTTAAACAAAAGAAGACCATACGGTCCTATTGGACTTGAGGGAAAATTTCATGCAAATTAGTGATAAATATTTCCTTTCTTTGTGTATTATTTTTTAAAATAAAACATGATTGTACAATATAAAAATCAAATTTACAAGTAGAACCAAATTTACAACTACACAGTCCTTTAACAAGTCAGTTACAGTTTCAAAACAGTTTAGTTTTGATGAAAAGCTTCAAAGCAGTTCCTGTTTCGCTCACAACACAGATGTACAACGCATTTCTTGCAAAACATGTGTATTTTGCCTTTGCAACCTGGGTTTTTACACATTACTCTGTTCTCATGAAAAGTTGTTAACTGATTTACACCATCATTCCTGATACTTTCATCTGGAATTGGTACTGTTGCTTTCCCTGTTTTCCTTTTCTTTGAATACTTTTGCTGCACACTCTCATCTGATTGTCTCCCTCTCCTCTTAAGAGTGTGCTTTCCACTTTTGATCAAGGAATTTGCCAGCTGCAGTTTGAAATCACATAAGGATGTCTTATTATAGTATGCAACTCCCTTAGATTTTTCAGCTCTTCGCAATAGTAAGTAGCTGTTCACCACTGCCATGTCAAACAAGTGAAATATTAGTATGAAATAATATTTCTTAGTATGATGTATGTATGAATGCACAAGCCTGATCCAGGCAAAGTGCCGCACAGTCAGAGACTGCACGTGGGCTAAGATACTGTCAGGTTGCCCAGGCCTAGACAGATATGATGGAGAAATTCATGCGGTAGTATGCCATGTAATGGTCATGCAGATCAGTATCCCCCATATTATTGTTGTAGCATGACACAATATTAGGAACTACTACCTGTATCCTCTCCTTTGCTTTGTGGTCAAATTTCTCTCGCTGATGTAATGGAGCAGACATCAGGAAACTAGAAGCAAGGCAAACAGACCTGTTATCATGCCATTTCACAGCATTGATTGAAACGCCATCAATTTCAGTCACATGTTCATCAAATGAACCTCTGATCCGCTTACGTAACTGTTTATCAGACTTAAATTTCAGCCCTCTAAGTCTTCTTTCTTGGACGGTTCCACATGCCCATATTTGCCTTGATGCCAAATGAGAAATTAGTTTCAGTGATGTGAACCAGTTATCAAAATAGATCCTGTGGTTTTTCCCATCTCGAATGGTTTCGGCCAAGTTCAGAACAGCATTGGAGCTTGGACCCAGATCAGGGACACCCGCCCTTGTCACAGGCATAATTTTTCCTGAGTATGGCAAGAAATCGTAAACGATGCCAGTACTATCTGCAAGAACAAATATTGTATATCCCCATTTATTTGGGTTCTTGGGGATATATTGCTTGAGTGATGACTTGCCCTTGAAGGGAACTATTTGCTCGTCAACGCATAAATTTTCTCCCATAGGGATTTGCTTGAACTTCTCCTTCAAATGGTCAACAAGAAGTCTCACTTTAGCTAACTTGTCACTTGAATTCAATGAAGAATTGTCAACCAAATGTAGATTAGTTTTTATGTTTTCCCATCTTTTACGTGGCATTGTTTGAGCAATGTTTTCATTCAAAGCATGAGCTGACCAATGAAGGCGAGTGTTATCAATTTTGGTCACTGACATTTGCATGCATATTCCCAACCACTGTTCAAATTCCAAATTAGTTAGATTAAGGGGTTTTGATGGATCGTTTTGCAGAGCACACAAATTAGTTTGTTCACAAATTTGTTCTATTAGGTCATCAGATACCAGACTCTTGAAGTAAAGCATTGGAGACTCAATGTTGTCATTCTCGATAAGATGGCTGTCAAATACGTGAACATCCTCTTCCGTATGTGATGTTCTCATAGAATGCCAATAAATACGATCAGATTTATTCCTTATGCTTGTAACTGCAGTGTCAACACAACGTTGTTCAGTAAGTATGTTCTTTTGATCCTTCACATTGTGTTCATCTTCACTTAAATTTTGCATGAGGGCTTCAAAATCAGGATATAGAACATCATCATCAGAAAAATCTGACTCTACATCACTTGTACAATCTAGTGTGGCTACTTTACTGGCGATGCTGCTGGGCTTCATCCTCGTACCTAAAACAAGAAACTTGTAGGTATATATTTTGCTCAATTCAAAAATCACTTGTTACGTCACATCGCCTTACTACAACACAATTATAAAAGAATAAATTGCTGATAATAATTGACAAATGATTATGAACAAAAGATGGAATACATTTGGGAAATATTTAAATCCCAAAATATGTCGTGTATTCTGTGACAAAATATATATCAAGATTATAAATTAAACTATAACATTCGAATCATATCTTTCGTAGCTATATGATTTTTATTTATTTGAGGTTTTATATTCAAATGATCATGTCATACTACTTGGCTATGCAACAATCAAAGACTCTAAATAATGTGTTCGAAATACAAATAATTCCATTGTTATGTTGTTTTGAAATAATGAATATCATTGGAAATATTAATATCTGCCTAAATATCTGGTTAGACAATTAATTTGGTGATAATAAATAGTAATATTCGGAAAACGAATCATCAAGACCAACTAGACCATACAGTCCTCTTTCACTTGTGCCTTTCCCAAGACCAAGAGGACCGTATGGTCCTCTTTACAAAATATAATGTAAATATCTTGATAAAAACAAAAACGTCATTCTAAAGACTTTAAGTTTCAACTCAAATACTCATCTTTCAACAATGAATTATTTAGAGTCAAATCTCACCTGGTGTATGTGCCATTTTAGTTACAAAAATGAACTTTCAAGGAGAACAAAACAGTACGTCTATAGCTCGCAAAGACCTTCTGCATACTGATGGAATGACGCACACTGAAAGCCAGACAGTCTAAGAACGATGCTTCGACATGTTTGGACTCGTTCAAACCTCGCAGCAACCGAATATTGTTCACTGTTTAATTATTAGAACAGTTATCCAAAAGAGGACCGTATGGTCCTTTTGGTCGCTAAAGGGTTAACATGCACACACTACATTGGTTCGGCTACGCATCGTGAATGGGAAATCATCCTTATTCTGAGGCGGTTGCTTTGCCACAACTAACTCAGAATGGCGTCATTTTAAAAGTGATAAGTAATCGTAATAAAAACAGCCACTGTTCAAAGATAGCGGCAAACAATTATTTTTTACTCAACCCTTGATAAGGATTGGCTTCACTTTCGCATCGTCGCTTAAAAGAACAAAGGCATCTACATTAGCATCATGCAGCCACCGAATGCAATCATTCGCAGGTAACGTGTGTTAAAAACAACATTCCGATGAACATCTTCCAGTCTGATAGTATGATGCATGAAAGAACAAGCCTGATCCAGGCAAAGTGCTGCACAGTCAGAGGCAGCACGTGGGCTAAAATACTGTCAAGTTGCCCTGGCTTAGACAGATATGAGAAAGGAAACGGAAATTAGAGAATAGAGATGGTAGTGAGACTTCAGCGTATTTCACCATGCATCTCACTACCGGTGGCAAATCAATATAGCACGGTGCTAGCGGCATAGCACAGAAGTACTGCACGATTGCACATCCGTTTTGACTGATTGTGTATGTTTTAGTCTTCAAATAGCTCGGTTCCACTATGCTAACCAATGGTTAAGCGGAATATATCAAATGTCGATCGTGCGCACAACGCGTTTTTACAGTTGAAAGGCAACCTTCAACGTAGACTTTGGATCAGGTTTAAAATGAAATACGCATTTACCAGGCAGTGATACAACCTATAATATTTTATATACTGCACGGTTGTACATGCAGGCACAGCAGTTCAAACTTACACTTGATAAATGCTTGCCGGCTGTTTTGGAAAGGCAATCCAACGTTAAATGAAACGCGTTCATTTGAATGGCGATTATGTAAATGGTTGGACAATGTCAACGATCAAAATGCGATGCGACTTAAAACCCTCTACCGTCTATACAGAATAAGTTTACACCAAATATCGGTGGTAGACAGTTTTCTCGCTTGGAATTTCTAGGGAAGTCTAGAAAGGGTTAAGTGGCGTCCTAATAAACGACTACTTAGCCATAATTCCCGAGCTGGGCACCCGCGATCATTCCTATTAAACTTGCTACGAAGCGTTGTCGGCCAGACTCAAGGAAACACTTTTTCAACCTTAGGATGGTAAATTTCTTGAACAGTTTTTCAGAAAAACTTATATCATACAGTTCCTTCGCGAGTTTCAAGCAGAGTCTGGACCACAACTGGGGTAAGTTATTTCCTGAGTACTCATACTAAATGGAATGCGAGATCAGATAGATAACCTTTACACGCGTTATCCCGTAAAGAAAGTAAATGCAGCGTTTCTATTTTTATATACACGAATCGTATTTAGCTGACCTCTCACCGTGCTGGTGAAGAGAAACCGCTTTTTACAGCGTCGGTTATAAGCAGGTGTTCCCTAAATACAGTATTGGCGTCGCGATCGTCGAAAATTTCAAACGGACAAAGAAACGTTTTGGCAATAATGGGTGTTTCTCTTCAGCTTCCACCGAAATAAATTCTGAACGCTCGATTACCTCGTTAGCCGTTTACTGTTTTGTGTAAACGCAACGGGAAAAATGTAGCAAAAACCAAACCATTTTTAGTATTCTATCAATCGAATAACATCGTGCTAGTGAGGAGTAACCCCTTTTTCTACCCGTGATTTCTGAATGTTCTTCACGTTATATGCAAAATAGGTCAACTCTGCATCGCAGAGATCGCAGAGAGACAACACTTTGGCAGTAATCGCTGCTTCTTTGTAGCATTTCACTGAAAAATACTGGACTCTGAGTTGGCTTATCGGGTTTTTAATAACAGCTGCTCTGACAATCCACTTACCAATCACAGTATCTAGAAAGAGGTTATCCGCAATGGTTGAACTAAAATATGTGAAATGATGATCTGGTTCAAGTTGACAGTTTTCAACAGTGGTGATTGGAGGCGATACAATCCATCGACCAAGGATTTTGGTCTTGCTCGTGCTGATTGTTAGCCCAAAGTGTTTGCATGTCGACGAAAAACAGTCCATTAGCGACTGGAGGTGTTCTTGGGAGTGAGCAAATAATGGTTGAAACGTCGGCAAAAGGCAGGCCATGGATTAGCACACCCCATACCGCGGTTTGTGCTCTCAACCAGTTCAGATTAAAAAGCTTGCAATCACTTCTCGTTCTAAAAGAGTGCTTCAGAAGAAGAGCAAATAATATAACGAAAAGCTTGGGAGCAAGAACACACCCTTGTTTGACGCCTCGGCGAGTTAAAAGGGCTTCTGAAATACAACTGTTAAAATGGACTGCGCCCTTCGTGCCAGAGTGAAACGAAATAACGAGCTTGAGCAGTCTTGGATGACAGCCTATAAGATGAAGTATTTTAAAGGGACTCTCCCTGCTGACGTAGTCCAATGCATTCGTTAAATCAGTAAAAACAGTGTATAATGGCATACGCATGACTTTAGAAATGACTGAAAAAAGCACAATGAGGCGAGAATTTGCGGGATCCGACTGGATGCCGATTATAAAAAGGAGTGATAACAGCTTCTTTCCAAGCTTGGGGGACGGTAGCGTTGAAAATACGTGGCAAGTAGACGAGATATGTGCAATGCGGCTACTTTCAGGATCTTACAGTGGATGCCGTCGAGTCCTGGTGAGGAGTATTGCCGTAGATATGAAATCTTCTTGTGGGCCGCATCATGGGTAAACCTTATTTCGGGCATTTTTTGTACGTCATGTGAGGGAGAAGAAAAATGGGAGTTCGTAGGATAAAAAGGGTTGAAAAATGGGGCGTAGTGTTTAGACAACAGGTTTGCAGCTTCCGAGGCGGTTGGTGTGAGACCGTTTGTGCTGAATATGGATGCAATTCCAAGTTTAACTACGGGTCTGTGATTCATAAATTTGAACAAACTTTTGGGGTTGTCAAAAACTTGTTAGAGATGTACATATCATATTGACATTTATCTTGGCACCTGTTAGGTAACATCGCCGTGCCAAGTTTCGCTGTGCTATGGCTTTCAGCTGCGAATGAATGATCCGGGGTTCTTTCGACGGAGAGGCTTTTCGTGACTAGCAAGACGTAGCAGCGCGTCCACTGAGTTAAAAACGTGGTCCATGCTATTTCGATCTGGTCAAACATTAAGAAATCTCATGAGTTGGCTGCGACGAGTTAGTGGGAGAGGCCTAAATCAGGTAATCAAGCAGATTTTAGGGCGAGGTTCGTTGAAGTAGTTCATGAAAGAGACAAATGTGAATGTCAAGACAACATGATCGCTGTGACGCATGAGAGGGTTAGAGGAAAGGTTTTCAATCAATAACTTTTCGTTGGTGATGATGATCCAGAATTGTCCCGAAACCGAGTAGCTTTGTGAACATGATTGTATAATGGCTGGGTTGCCAATAGTTTGGACAGCGCGGTGGAAAATGGGTAAGAGCAGGTTCATCATGAAGGCTGGGACAATTGAAGGCTCCCATTATTAGTATGTGGGAGAATCTTTTACTTAAACCGAACTGTCGAAGTGATGACAGTAGGGGGGAATCAAGAAGTAGAGTATTACTGGGAGATCTATAAACAACCACAATCATGAGAAGACTGTCTTGCTTGAGTGACATTTGGCACCAAAGAACATCAGTCACCTAACGCAGGGTCAGCTAATGGATCGCAGCGGATTCGTGATGATGGAAAAGCATACCACCTCCTCTTGTCGTACGGTCACAGCGAAGTAATGACATATTTGGAAGGGTATGTATGAAAGCACAAGCCTAGTCCAGGCAAAGTGCCGCACAGTCAGAGACTGTACGTGGGCTAAGATAATGTCAGGTTGCCCAGGCCTAGACAGATATGGGGGGGGAGTTCAGCATCATGAACTGCGTTTAATAACCTCGTGTGAAGTTCGCTAGTGGTGTGATTTTGTTGATCAAGGCGCACTTGGCACTACCTAAACATCCTTAGGACTTATGCAAGCAGGTGGGGTGTCCGTTTCCAGTAGAGACTCGATGCGCAGCAGTCTGGTGACAAAAGCAACATACGGGTCGGAAATGATGATGCGGACGCGTTGGCTGTCACCCCCGCGTAAGTAGTTTTCTGAGGGAAGTTCTCAGCTGTTTTGAAGTTCGCTGATTCGTCATGAACGGATTTAGGCGTTTTTTACAGCGGTTATCAGTCAGTTTGCCCCTTCGATACCGTGTTCTACAAGCAAAGCAGAAAAAGTATATCACCGAATTTTTGCTGTCAAAGAAAGACTTAAAATATTTTTGCATCACATGTGCTGCCCAGCATCACACTGACCACATTGGAAGGCGTGATCGTCATCATGAGCATCCTGGGTATATTTTGCGCAGATATTCCGTCTAATCATCTTATCAACGCGACCCATTATGTAAGAGAATGATTGTAATTGTATTCAGTGATGAAAGGCAGATATGTAACAGCGTGATAACAATCTAAACAAAAGATAATTGAAATGAATTGCAAAATAAGTCTTTATCAGCAATCGAGCGAGGTAAATTCGTATCGCTTTGTTTTTCGATGAGTAAGGCAATATAACTCCAAGAAAGTAAACATTGTACAACAGTACAAGCACAGTACAAAATTTGCGGTTAAATGTTATTCTAAACGAAAATGTTAATCCATTATTAGGGATAAAATGAAAGGTAAAAGAATACACAAATACCGTAAATACCCGCGTATAGGACGATACCATTAATAGGACGCAGTGGATATTTGACCCTAAAAACGATGGAAAAACTGTGTACCTATGCATAGGACGCATCCTAATTTTAGTACTTAATTTCCATTAATTTTTATAGAAACGGTGAACTTAAGTCAATCACGGCGATGACATTTTTTAAGGAAAACGTTTTGCTCCAACGAGAGTCAAAATACTACTCCATGATTGGTTGAGATGACCCCTTTCATGATATTACACATCGCAGATTAAATCTTCTCCCTATACCGGGGGTTTTTAAAGATATGTTCATTAATTACCCATCAAACATGGACGACGGACAAAACGACCAGAGCTATACTTTCAAACTTTTAAAAATGGAAGTAGTGATCAAGTCGCGAAATAAAAAGAACACGGGAAACGGGCAGTGAAGTGGGTAGTTGGACCAGTCAGCCTATGGTTAGGGAAACTAGCAGTATCAATAGGCAATCTGACTCATGAAACAGTTCTTTTGAATCAACGTACATATAATCCGCAATCCTCCTCTGGATATTCCTTGTTCTTGTAATGACTTCAATATTTCTACTCGCAATGTTACGTTCCCGAGACGGAATTCCCAAAGCCCAGATCGACCGAGAACGCGGGTAACGCACACAACAGAAGTATATTGTAATAAGTGATAAGTTGATTATGTACAAAATTGTATTCAACAGAAGAATTGTGTTCAGTGAGTTATCGGACAAAGAATCGATCAAATGTGAGTAATAACGTTAACGGGAAATCGAAAAATCAATAGTACTATCGATCGTATGAGTGCAACGATATTGTCAGAACAAATTGAACTGAAGATGTCAAAAACTGTACAATAGATTTTTAACAGAAAAATTGTTAAGTAAAAATAGGTTTGTACAAGCTCGAAAGCGGGCAATTTCGGTTCCCGACCTGAATGCGTTTTTTTTTTGGTTTTGATCAGAAAATGGAGAAAAGAAAAAGCGAAGTTACCAATAAAGAAATGCGAAGGGAAGAGGGCGAAACAGAGGCTCGAAAGCTCACACCAATACCCTGGAAAAGGCCGCTCATTAAATGGATCAAGATACGCGCGAGACTGTCTGGGGGTCAGCACCACTACCGTTCGTCTACAGGACTAAGAGTGGCGAATAAAAGAGCAAGCATTGCCGGATTTTAAGGTTTTGTTTGTCGAGCAACTGGTGCAGGAGATTTTTGGAAGAACACAGATTCAATATAACGAAGAACTAAATTTTTTATATTAGGATATATTATAATACAAGGTAATCTCCATGATAAGAGCACTGGGTTTTAGGGCAACAAACTATTGAAGAAAAAAGTGGTCTATAAGCGGTTGGTATTGACCCGGGTAGTGTATCAGGGGGTTACAAAATAACAAACGTTGAATATTCCGCGCGAACAATTTTTGTTCATATCAGCTCAGTTTGCACAGGACAGTATGTAGCTAACAAGCCAATCAAGCGTCCAGAATTTCTTTTGGTCGAAAGCTGCACAAAAGCATCCATCACTTCCGAAACGTTTTTTTTCTTTTTGCCTGTTTGAAATCTTTGAAGATCAGTTCACGATTATCCGGATTGTATATAGGGAGCACCTCGTTCTAACAGATGCTGGAAAAAAGAAGTTTCTCTTCCCCAGCACGGTTAGAGGTCAGCTGAAGTAGAATCATGTATAAAAACAGAAAACTCTAGCATTCACTTGATTTACGGGATAACGCTAAAAGGTGATCTACCTAAGCTTGTATAGCAATTAGGGAGATTATTCACGAAAAACTTACCCCAGTTGCAGTCAAAACCATGACTAGAACTCGAGACGGAACTGCAGGGTATAAGTTCTTCTGTAAGAATGTTCCAGAAGCTTACCACCCCAAGGCTGATTAAGTGTTTCTTGGAGTCTAGTCGATATAGCTTCCTAACAAATTTAAGTGAATGGCCTCTGGTGCCCAGCTCCGGACTTAAGATAAAGAATTCGTTCATTGGTACGCCACTTAAACCCTTCTTAGTAAATAGTTTAGTTCAGTTTAGTTGGTACAGGACTGTAAATGGCTGATAAGCTAATCGAGCGGACAGAATTTCTGTCGGTAGAAGGTTAAGAGGAGCACCCATCAATGCAAAAGTTGGTTCTTTATATCCTGGTGGAATGCGATGATACGTCATGTATTTTCCAGGACTTTTCTCAGCACCAGGTATTTGTATCTGCGACTGGGACATTACATAATTAAATTATTGTGAAGTTTTTTTGAAAATCATGGTAAACGCTGTTTAAATTTAACATGAAACACATTTTTCTGCTAATTATATCACCAGGCTACCTGCATATTACACCTTCACCACGGCCACTCATTATTTCAGAAAAAGATAGACGAAGAACTTAAAAAACGTAATGGGAAGAAGTCAGGAAAAATCTCATGTCACGAGGCACCCAATCCTATGTTGAACGAACCTATCGATGTGCAAGCGATAATTTCCTCCGTCAGCTTATTCCAGATACTTACCACTCTTTCAATGAAGAAGATTTGCCTAATATTCAGACGATTGTCATTATTTGCGAGCTTCAAAGTATGCCCTCTAGTTAAAGGGTTGGTCGTTCGGATAACATGTTTTGACTATACTCGACGCCTAAGCCTTTCAGGATTCTATTATGTCGCCCCGTAGTCGCCGACACCAAGACCTGAAGAAATTAGACGTTCCTCGTAGATTTTCCCAGATATACCTTCAACAATTTGGGTAGCCAGTCGTTGGACCTCTCTATTAGTAAAGTGTATTTTCGAAAGAAAGGACTCCAGGCTTGTACGCAGTATTCGAAATGCGGCCTGACAATCTCCGTATATAAGGGGATAAACACCCGCGTTCTACATGTCAGAACGAATTTAAGCCTAAAGTGTTCTACCCTAGCTCGTTGTGCACCTGAGGCATATTGCGCAGCCCATATAAAGCCATGACTATACCTAAGTTCTTATAACTCTGTATAAATCTAAAGTCGATCTTACCGCTATTTGCAATTACTGTTATTTTGTTGATTAATGCAGACAACAGATGACATTAACGATTGTTGAGAGATTGTGATAATTTGATGACCTTTATAATATTTCTTCACAGATCACCGTGATCAATGGATCCGGTAAATTTGACATCATCGGCAAACATATAACAGGGACATGATAACTGAAATGCCCAATCATCGATAAAAATCGGGAAGTGTATTGGACTTACTACTGAACCCTGTTGGAACCCACTGGAGCTTTTGTGAATTCAGAGGTAGTATCGACTACACAGATCTGGAAGGATCTATCACTAAGAAAACTGATTATTCATTCGTGTAGCTTACCAGATAATCCTTTGGCCGCAAGCTTCATCCCTAAGAACCAGTGACTTTCCGAGTCGCAGACATTATCACAGTCTAAGTGAAAGACCTCAACTCGTCAGCCTTCATCCAGTGTCTTGGAAACTCGATGTAAAAAGCATAAAAAGATTCGAGAGGCATGACTCCTTTTCAGAAAAATGTGTTGAACAATGCTCAATGATGAATTTTGCGCAATTTATACAATTATATTTAGAGCAGAAGGAGTACAAAGTTTTACATAGAACACTAGTCAAGCCTACTGGTCGGAAATTCATAAATATGTTTGTGCAACATCCATTTGGAATAGGTACCACAATGACTTTTTTCTGGTCCTCTGGTAAGATGCCCATGCAGAGCGATTCGTTAAATAATCTACAAAGAGGTTCCGCTAGTACCAATTTTCGGATGCACGTCATCAGGTCCGGCGGATTTATTTCCATCTAGATTTTTTGGGATTCGAGCGACATCTTCCTTGCAGAAAATACTTCGCTAAGTTAGGCACCCATTTGCGTACTAAGAGTTTGAACTGAGTAAATCTCATCACGCTTTAAATTGTACGCTTTAAATATGAAATCAGGATGCTGCTACCTTGTCGGGGTCAAATTTGGTTTTCTCGGCATTGTGTAATATCAGGGTGCCTATTTGCTCCATTTGTCTCACCCTTAGACTGAACATGACTGAAATACTTCTTAGGGTTGTTTTTAGCAGAGTTCGACACATAAGTTTCGTAGCTTCGGTTAAGCCTCCATTGTAGCTTTACTGTGCTTTTGCTCAAAGCCTTATAGCACGATCAATTTCTATAGCTTAGTAAGGCTGTGTATCTCCGCCAGTGTCTGTCGCGCCTAATAATGTTGCGGCGTGCCGCAGGATTCCACCGAGTTGGATTGTTCTTCAGCCGTACAGGTCGAAAAGTACAGTACAAATGTTGAAGACTCACGACATCGCGCTTAATAACTGACCTTTTAATTTCGATGCCAGTGGTTTCAGATAACCAGTCATATCTTGAAGCGAAAAGCCGTACGGAATTTCAGTGAACTTGATTTATATTACGACATGAAAACAGAGGACCTCCAAAAATATTATAGTGACATGGCGATTTTTCCCGAAAGGTGAGTCGTAAGAAAGTTTTTGGACATCTTAAGGACCTTTAGACAAAAGTAGGTCCAGTTTAGTTGGTGAATGCCTATCTCTGTACCTATTTTCCACCAATGTGCTGATGAAGCGCACTGGAGTGCAGCCAATCAAGATATACCTGAGAAATTCTGTCATCTGAGTGTCCCAGTCAATACACGGTAGTTTAAAATCCTTAATTAAATAGACTCGTACGGCAGTTCTGAGCAACCTTGTAAGAAGTTCCCTAAGTTCGTGATATTCCTGTTCAGACGCGCTGGGTGCCCCGTATAAGAAGCCTAACGCAAAAGAGAGCTAACAGTCAGTGACGATTGTCGAGACCAGCTGGATGCCAAAGCTGGTCATTTTCATGGCAGAGACTTTATATTTCATACCATGCTGTCGGTGTATTAAAACTCCTTCTTCGCGTTTAACGTCTGGTATATCCGATCTGAGGGATTTATCGAAAGAAGATTAACGAAAATATTGTGTGTCTTGAAGCCAGGTCTCTGATACACCTGAGATCTTAGATTTACTTTCTGCATTAATTCCAGCCATTAAATACACACACTGCAAGCTTTTGTGTATAGTACGCTCACAGAACTTCGTTGTATCGCGCCTAATTTTGGAGAACCCTCACATTCAGAATCCGAGCTATTACCGTATTTTTGGTTTCCAATATTTTATTTATGGTAAAATAAGCACATCGCTTCAGGTTCAGGTTCAACTTCTAATATCACTTGCCTGGAGTTAATTCATTTCAGTTTTATCTGGACGATGTTTCTGTAACTCGAATACTTGTAGCTGATGTTGAAAATTTGAAAAGAGTCTTTCTTCTTACCAGCATGGTGAGATGTCAGCTAGAGCTTAGTCAATAGTCACTACTTCAGCTCATATCGGCTCAGTCAGTAGTATATTATAGTTAAAAGGCGACAAGCTAATCAAGGGATATTGTAAACAAATATTGGAAAGTTTGGGTGATAAGAAAAACGCAAATGTTTCCGGTTAACAGCAGAACGTACCCTGGACGCAAAACGGTTCCAAGGTTGTCAAAGCCGGGGCGGTTTTGGGGATAAGCTCACAATTCCGAAAATTCTCCAATGGCACGCGTCTCATATAGCCTCTGACAATCAAGTCCAGTTCCTGGCATGCACGCGTGGTCCTGTGTGACCCGGCGGAACTGCTTCTACTGACAGGATAAAGGGCGAAGGCGGCTGACTGGCGCCTCAAAACCAGGCATGCATCGGGCAGGTGGAGCTCGTAAGCCCAATGAAGGCGGCCCACCTAGGGGAAGAAAAACCCTTATCTCAAACCTCCACTGCCTTGTGGCTACATCCATTCATGGAAAAGGCTTCAGGAGTCAACCTCGAGGAAAAATCCGGAGCCGGAGTCCCGTTAGGCAGTCCAAAGTTTATTCAACTTCGTCCTGCCAGCTCCTGTGACGGCATCGTTGTCCAAACGTATCAGCCTAACTGTTCCTTTGGTTCCAGTGGTGCCGTAGAGAGGGAGCACTTGCTGCATGGGC